>JBAJNP010004439.1:0-33621 GCA_036877545.1 Yasuhikotakia modesta | reverse complement strand
CACAAACATATATATATATATATACATACACACATATATATATATATACACACACACACACACACACACACACACACACATATATATATTTATATATATATACACACACACACATATATATATTTATATATATATACACACACACATAATATACATACATACACATATATACACACACATAATGTGTTTGATAAATATTGATATTACACGTCACTAAGAGTATAACATGTTTCTTTATAATACTAGGGCTGTAATCGTGTTGAAGTAACTGTTTGGCTGTAAATCTCCTACATCTGCAATAAATACACCTCACATCTAATAATTTAATTTGAATGTGAACTAATACTGAGATAGATCAGCATTTGTATTATGCATGTAAAAGCATTTGTTCAAAGGTAACAAAATGACAGCGTTTGAGTAAAATAATCGCACCATGGCAATACATGATGCCCACTTGTTTGTAAATATTGTAGTTTCTGCGAATCAATGTTTAAGCTTAAACTCAAGCTTTACTAAACCTTATTAGAAGATCTTTATAGAAATGCCAAGCAGTACAAATATGAAATATGATGTTATTTTTAAGAAATGAGGAGCATATTTGTATTCACACTTTGAAATGTAATTGAAATATCTATCTGGAGTGTGTGTTTAGATCTATAAATTAGCTCAAAAGCAGTTATAATATAACCACAGTTATATTAAACATTTTACTGAACTTTTAACACTGATATCAGTTATGTACTTTTCTGTATAGTTGTGAAACCATTAAGTCTACATGACCAATCATATGTGACTCACAAGTTGTTTTGATAGACTTTCTAATAATGACACACTTACACACACTTATCTAAATGAGAGCGTTCCATTGAATTCTATTGTTTTTATATGGAGCTAGTTATAAACACTATAACCTAACTTTAATCCACACTGTAACCCTAACAGCAAACTTTCTGCAGTTTCTGTTTACATTTTTTTGTAGTGTTTTTACAAACGGTTTGTCAGGTTTTGCTGGTTTAAATTTAACCCTTTTATATGGTTAAGTACACACACACACACTTCACCAAACGTTTGTTTAGATTTTTACAGCATTACACCTCCGAACAGAAGACGACAGAAACACAGTCATCCGCTGGTTGAATGCACCTCACTGCTTTATTTACAGCAGTTATTTCCATTGATATCAAGATTTGACATCTGAAGCCCATGACATCTCTAACACTCCTGCGAATCGGAGCAGCTGGGCTGATCAGAGGTCAGACGATTAGTATGATTGCTGGATTAGAAAAAATAAAGATTCGACACAAACATGTAAAAACATTTCTACAACCGGCAATAACTCTCGAATGACTGAACATATCAACTATGTACAAAAACAATAATATATTTATATATATATATAATTTTATCATCATCGTCGTCTATACCCACTAAAATATATCAAAGCAGCAACTATTGGTCAATCCGAGGAACTCTTTAAGTCAAGTCCTGAAAACAGTTTAAATATCCTTCAGCTGTAAATGTGTGAACACCAGAAAAAAAAGGAGAAAACGTAGCACAGATAAGCAAATAAATAAAAAAATAGAGTCCAAAAATCTGTTCATTCCATGTGTGTTGAGGAATACTGAGTAGTGGGTAGAAAAGTGGTGTTCTGTCCAAACTTCTCCTGTAGAAGGTTTGTTCTTGGAAGGACATGAATTATCCTACAGTTCCCAAGTTCAACGGGTTTACCACCAGTGCCTCTAGTGGCCAGATTCCACCATAACTCCATGTTTATAATGACGCAGGCCACAAACTGAGTAAGGTCACTTTTTCAGAATTTTCTTTTTTTTTCTTTTCATTGGAGAGTCTGAGAACTCATTGGAGGATGAGGAGAGAGTCTGAAGAGATAAAATAAAGTTAAAGCAGCCTTCTGGTTGTATGAGGTTAATTTCACAGTTTGTTCCATTTGACCAGTCCTTGAAAATTGGCAATATTAAAAAAATGACAAAAAAGTGTTTGATGTGTTTTTTAAAAAAAAAAAAAAATACAAACACAATGTCTGCACCCCGTATCATGGTCATACGGAGGCAGCAGAGAAGAAACTGAAGTCCTGAGTTTGCTAAGGAGCTTCTGATCTAGAGCAATGATAAAAATGAATCTATAAAATGATGGATCTACATCTAACGTAGCTTGTTGGGGTTCAGAAATATTAGGAGGGGTTAGATCGGGGTAGAGCTAAGATGCGTCCGTTTTTCTTGCCGTTCATGTGTGTGTACGGCACGTGCTCCTCGTAACTCCCTCGTAGGCCCACGGACGAGCCCTCATCCCCGTCTAGCCCACAGTCCCTCTGAGAGTATGAGGATGGATCCAGCGGGATACTCTCCATGTTTTCCATGTCCATATCAAACTCTTCGCTCTCTGGTGGCTTGTTCTCCTCGCTGTAGAAGAAGGAGACCTCTTGGAACGAAGGATGCAGATCTTCACGAAGCATCTCAATAATTTCCTGGAAGGTGGGCCTCATTTTGGGATTGTAATGCCAGCTCATCTGCATCAGATTATGCCTAGAAGATCAAGAAATGGAGAAATTACTCTGAAGAACAGACATCCGCGTATGTTGTCACTGTATATACGGTCATTCCCTCAGTAAGGCTGTTTTTGATTGGTTTGTATGCTTGGTCTGAACCAGAGTTAAAAGGCAAACAGAACATATGATTTGCTATGTAAGAGATAATGTACAGTCTTCAGCATAAAGCCTGGGAAGGTGAAGGGTGACCCACCCATTTTTGAGAGACCACCCAAATACTATCTATGCATCCAGTATCAAGTTTAGCTAAAGCTGCAGCTCGTAACTTTTGCCTCTATACTGCCACCTTTATGTGAAACATAAAACTGCAGTTTACATACTTTGCATTTTGTATGTTAAATTCAAAAATATAGACAGTCAACTTTTTGTAAATAATTGTAATGACACCATTTTGAACACTGATCTGTTATAAACAACTTATTTTTGTTTGTTTTTATCCTATAAAAGTTACATCTTGCAGCTTTAGGAACTGACTGAAACCTAAGCATCACCCATACTGTCACTCACAGTCTGTCTGCGCAGTTGTCTGGTCTGTCGAGGTATCCTCCCTCCATCACAAACTTCAGGACCTGTTCATTGGAGAGCCCCTGGTACGGCTGTTCAGCTAGTGTGCTAATCTCCCACAGAACCACACCAAACGACCTGAACCAGCAGAACACGGATGTGAGCGACTCAAATAGCCTCAATTTGGCAGAGAATCTTTCAACAATGACGTATGTCAGCGTGTGGTTGTTTATGTGAGCGCGTGCGGTTGGCTCACCAGCAGTCGGAGTGAGCGGTGAAGACCCCGTCCTTCAGAGACTCGGGGGCCATCCATCTCACAGGAAGCAGGCCTTTCCCACCCTTCCTGTAGTAATCCGTCTCGTAGATGTCTCTCGTCATGCCGAAATCTGGCAACCGAGGAACACAGGAAAGAAAACAACATTAGAAAGCTCTTACAATAACAGATTACACAATCCATGAATGACATCCTGTGTCTCGTTAACACTTTCACATGCTTCATCACCGTAATGTTGTAATGGACGCAAAATAACAAACGTTTACACATATAAAATGTGACGTTTTATTAAGACCCACTTTACTGAAGTTATACAGTTACCTGGTTAATCAAACGCAGTGAATTTGATTTGTGAACCACAATCTTAGACATGGCACAAAAATGGACCCGCACAACGACTTACATAATCAAACTTACAGGATTACGTCATATGTCAGATACACGAACCATCAAATGTAACATTTATAATGTCAAATGTTCTATCCTTGAAAATGTTCTGATTTATGTTTTTATACTGAACAACTTTAATTGTTTAGTTCTTCAAAGAAACAGAGGAAACAGTTCTTCAATGTTAAACTACCTCCAATTTTTACAGTCAGGTCTTCGGCCACCATGCAGTTTCTGGCAGCCAGATCTCGATGCACAAACTTCTTTGCGTTCAGGTAAGCCATGCCGTCAGCGATCTCTGCTGCCATCTGAATCATCTCCTTCAGCGTCGGTGGAGGCCGACCCGGGTTATTCTGCCACACAGTCAAAACACATCAGTGTACATACAGAAACACTGGAGTCAAACCCAGTTAAACAGGCAACGTTCTAACAATGATGGCTAACGTTCTCTAGACATCTTGTAAAAGAAAAACGTTCTTGCAATAACATTAGTGGAACTTTTAAGAAGTTACAGAATTAAAAAAGTTGAATAATTTTCTTATTAACATACATTAATGTTAATGCAATGTTATCGTTTCTGTTTCTTGTTATGTTCATGTAAATGTTAGTGAAGCTAACCTTCAACTTAGCTGGTAAAATGAAAAAGGCTTTAAAGATTGATAATTTTCATAAAACTGTGACTAAAAAAAAACAATCGACCAATCTAAAGGTCCAATTGTTTAGGTCCAATTTATTTATTTAAGAGCTGTGTTAGGTTTAATAGTAAAGCATTAACATGCATGTGTTAAAAACGTTGCCTCTGCTTGTGTGGTGTGTTACCTCAGAGTCGGGTCTGAGAGAACGCAGGTAACTCTTTAAATCTCCGTGTGTCATGAGCTCCATCACAACCAGTGTGGGCTGGCCTTTAGAAACCACACCCAGCAGCCTCACCTAGCCAACAAAATGATGCTAGTTACCATGAGGATATAATAAACCACCACCTGGAGACTGTTAACAACCCCCTCTGTTGACACTAACACAACAATGTTAAAACGACAATGGTAAAACAATGAACTATTTAAATACACACAAACGAATGAACAGAATCCTGCTAGTTACAATAATAGCATATCATGATGCTAGTTACCAGACTGGCATGGATTTAAGTTTGAAGTTTAAATATTCACAAGCACGAATAAGATTTGAGAGCTACGACAAAAACACTTTCAGCTTCTGACTTGCAGTCTGTTCCAACGTTCCAATCAAATTATTATAGAAGACTTGGAACATGAGATTTGAAACTTTAATTGCACTTATTAGCCGTTTCCTGCAGCTTGTTAGATTCTGGAGATTGTGGATTTTGTTGGATTAAAACTAGCCTGATTCTCAGCCAAATGACTACTTGTGTTACATGAAAGAAAACTATTTTTTCCTGGTCATATCAAAAGATGGCGAGATGGTTGTTTTTCGGTGAGAACTCTTTTTAAGTGGCAGACGTTTACGTCCTACAAGCTTTTCTCTCAGTCCAACTGTAAGAGGCGCAGGTCTTACCACATGATGGCAGCTGAAAGCCTTCATGACAGAAGCTTCGTTCAGGAACTCGATTCTCTCCCTGAGGCTGGCCGACTCGTTGACGGTCTTCACCGCCACGCGGGTCTGCGTTTCACCTTTAACAATGTCCTTTCCGATGCCCTCGTACACCATGCCGAAGGATCCCTGGCCCAGCTCACGCAACAGACTGATCTTCTCACGAGGGACCTCCCACTCATCTGGCTCGTATACTGTCCACCAAACACACACAGGACACAACGTACCACAAAATTGAGACAGAGCAGAACTTAAGCAACAGAAAGTCCATTTAAATGTGATAATCTCCCCAAATCGATATGACTGCCAATGTGATCAATTTTGTTTACAATGCTGAGGCTGAGTTACATTAAAACAGACAGACCGAAATTCAATCTGCATCGATTGCATCATTTAATGCAAAAGGCATTAAAGATGGGGTAGGTGATTTTTTTCAGAAACTTTTTGTTAAGCTGATTGTCGGTCAGGTTGTTTTTGCCACTGTTTAAAAAAAAAGATAGCCACTTTTTAGTGTTCCTGTAGCTCAGCTAGTAGAGTATTGCGTTGTGGAGGTTGCAATGGTTGTGGGTTCAATCCCAGGGAATGCAAGTAATGATAAAAATGTCTTGAATTTATTACACTTATTGAATGAATAAATGTAAATGCTAGCCCCTCTGATACTGCCTACCCATCCTTTACATATCGTCTTCTATTAATCTATAAAAAGAACTGAAAGTTTCTTACCCTCATCTGGGCTGAAATATTCTGGGTTGGGTGAGGTGTACAGACGTCCTGTCGGTCCCTCTGTCTGCCTGATTAGACAAACACACAAACTGAATAAAATCCACCAGGATATTTACCTTGAGTTCTGGAGGACATTTGGTGGAGAGAAAACTTACTTCTTTTTAAACAGGAAGAAGCCCAACCCTCCCATGGCCAGCAGCAGAAACACACAGATCACCGGACCGATCACAATCTTCAGCATGTTTGTTGGGTCAACACCTGTTCAGACACACAAAAGATTCATCTTCACTTCAGATTCCAAACTCAGTTGTGTGAACTCAATTCAGTTCCTTCAAATCTGTTGCTTTCAAATCTGGTTTGTTCCAAAGCAACTTTACAGTCTTACAAATCTTAGTTTATCTTCAAATGATCTAGGTTGTCAAAGCGTTTAAACCTTGGGAGAATCAAAAAATGAATTCTGAGCTTACGTAGGTCCTTCACATAGAAGTGTGTCGGCTCAGTCCAGGATCCATTTCCTGCCAGGGACGTGGCTCTGATCCGCACCGTATAATTCCCAGGATGCACCACTCTCAGCTTGCAGCCTCCATCTGCAATATAATTCTTTCTCGACACGCAGTGGTGCAGCTCCTAAAACACGCAGAGATGCAGATGAACAGCCTGCATGCGACGTACAAGCCATGCTATACAAAACAGACATCCATTAAACAGCGGCTGAGCTCTAACCTTTTATCATGTTGTTAAATTGCACAAAATCCATCAGGCGCACATAAACCTGAACGTTACTTATCAGATTTAAATGAAAATGCCAGAGGTTAGTGTTCAGGACGCATCAGATCCATTAACTAAAGAGACGCCACAGAGTGCAAAAACATCATGTTCCGTTTTGTTTATATCAACTATGAACCTTTATATAATCAAGCTTTGTTTATCAGAGGCTTATCAAAAACAACACTGAGAACATTTTCACTGTCTCAGGGAGGATATCTCCATGGTTACAGAAATACAAAACTGACGCAACGATGCTAAAATAGCCTGTGGATTTTTGCGCTAGCACATGGCGATTTCAACAGGATTGATAAAAATCAGATTTCAAGTGCAGCCAGCGTTCACAAGAGCAGAGTGTCTGAAGGAAACACAGGCTGGAGGCGTCCATCTCACCTCGGTATCTCCAAGTCTCTTGTAGTGGACTTCATAAAGAATAATCATGCCATTAGGGTCTTTAGGTTCCTTCCACCTGATATGTACCGAGTATTCTGATATTTCAAAGGTTATCAGCTCCATAATGTCATCTGCCTTTTCTATAAGACAAACAAAGCAGTGCCAATAACTGTGGAGCAACAGCTACCAATAAGTATTTGATAAACATACAAAACTCAACAGAAATCAGTCCCGTACCTTCTGGCATGGTGCGGGCACTGACATAGGCCGCCATGCTGCAGCGATGGGGGTCCGTCGGGTGGTTGCAGGCGTGGATTTCTATCTGGTAGCTGGTGAAATGTCTCAGATTGGAGATGACGGTGGACTCCTTACCAAAAACCCTAAATGAAATCTTATTGGCCTCCGCTTCCTCCTCTGGGCTTCGAGTGGCAGAGCCGTTAGGCGGCGACGATGGGGTGGTGAAGATGCGAGATGAAGTGCTGTTGGCCACGCCCACTAAAGATCTGCGCTGTCTTGACGGTCTGATGTGAGATAAACAGAGAACTACTTTTAGTTTTTCTAACAACGTAAGCAACAAGGATAAAACGAACAGGCCTTTAAATCAAGTTTAATACTTGCAATACATCACAGTTTTTGAAAACCAGATGTTACTGGTTGTTGAAGAGAAACAAGCATTTGTTGCGATTCTAGCTGACGCGGGTGACGCAGTAACTCTTGGAAAATTTGCAGCTTCATGCACAGATCAAACAGCATGAAATCTCACAGATTGCGAGAAGAGAACATCTGAACGTATGAAAGAACGTTTGACTGACAGCTCCATACTTTGCACCACAAGTTTCGCCCAACAATCTAATGATCAACTGCACCAAACACACGTTTATGTCGGTTTTCAACCCTTCAATTTGGGAAATTTGTGACCGAAAAGGATATGACATACACAAATGATGTAAGAGAATCTCATCTACCTTGTTCTTTATCTGGTTTTGAGGCTAAAGTTCTAAACATCTGCTCAGAATGAAAAGGGTTCCCATTGCTTTATTGTGGTCTCCAAACCATAAATGATTACATATTTGTGGCAAATTACGTTTAGGATAAAAGCTTTAGCTACATCATGACTACAGCCACCACTAGAGGGAGCAGAAGGGCATTTGTGCGGTTGGTTAAAACTACTCCAGTGGTAAACCGCCACCAAAATACCGCAGCCTTCAGTTATTTCCTCAAAAGTAAGAGCACAGGAGAGATGGATTCAGCACTTTTGCTGTGCGCTAAGAGCCAAAGCATTTCCGAGGATCAGTCGGTTAAGTGAAACCATATTTCAACATCTAAATTAAATACTAGGTCTGTACGGTCATTAGATGAACTTCAGTGCCTTAAATAAAAACTGCAGGACCAGCTGCAAGACACAATCATAATATTTAGAACAATGAAAGATAGTGAGACAAACCGTCCGTGCAGAAGTCAGTCCCCACACCGGCTGTCTCTACCGCAGAGCAAACATCATCTCTCCCCACAAAACAAGGACTATAAAGACTAAACCAAGAACTGCAGAAGGCATGAGAGCATTCGTGTGGACGTGGGAGAGTGTGTGCGCGCGAGTAGGAGTGCAATGGGATCTTCAGAGCCAGCTGTGAACTTCTGAAGGCCAGAAGATACCAAAAAAACCTGATGGAAACGCACCTATCAAAAACATGTACTCAAGGTCTTGGCGGAGTCAAAAACAACCCAGCGAGGGAATGCGGCCTGACCGCTGCGGAGACATTCAACCCTGAGCTGAGGGCTCCAGAGAAAACAGATAAAGACCAAAACAACACAGATCTCCACTTGAGAATCTCCACCTAGAAGGTCACGTCAGGTGAAGAATGTGACAGCTGCATCTTTACCTGAGCTCAAACACTTCGTTATGGAGGTAGTTCTCAAAGGTCTTGCGGTACTCGCTCTCCTCTGCCTCCTTCTTCAGCTGCTTCTCAGTTTTGGGGCACGTGCAGCAGCGTTTAGCTTGGCCCTGCTCCTCGGTCTGGTTCCATTTCTGCTCCTCTTCATTATCCACTTGTGTGGGGGCTCTGGTGGGCAGTTTCATACCTGAACAACACAACATACGGCTCTGATTTGATTCTGGCAACTTCACAGAAAACAGTTCTAGTAATAACATCTGTGTCTCATAACACAGTGAGCTGCCTGCCTAGACTCCACAGGCATCATAGGTACATAATATACACAGGTCTTTGATATGAAAACATTGTTTATTGATACAAGGCTGTGTCTTAAAACCTAGCAAGCTACCTATCTAGGCAACATCTGGGGAATTTGAGATGCTAGTGCTAACAGTACCAATATTGCATTAGCACTAAAACAGTAAAGTACTAATACAAAGTGTTTCTCTAGCTGAACTTGTAAAGCACTGCATTAGTAACATAAAGGTTGTTGGTTTGATTCTCAAGGAACAAATGCCCTGATTGAATGTACAGCTTGCACTTTGAATTTACATGTCTGCCAAATGGATACAGTTAAATTCCTGTTCTCTCAACATTGAGTGTGAAAGAGAAACTTTGATATTTATTAAATCTATTTATGTGTCCATTCATGTCTCTTATAGACAGACCGGGCCCAAATTATTAACATTTACAATAATGCAATTGGCAGATATTTATCCAAATTGATTTATGGTGCATTTAAGCAACACATTTATGAGTATGTGCATTCTTAGCCAATGATGTCGCTAGTTGCTCGTCCAACCAGTTCAACTACAGAAAAGCTTCTTATATTGTAATGGATTGAGAAGTATTCAGCGATGATGTACATATTGTATTGTGGGGATTCTAAGTTCTGATTGGTGCATTTAAGCCTTTAGTGCAGTCTTTGTGCTTGAAGACAGTCTCAGGCATCAATAAATAATACATGTGAGCATGTATGTTTCCGGACCTTTCTGACAGTAGTCAAACTTGTAGAGTTCATTGGCCTCTGGCTGCTGCTGGCAGAAGACCAGGTAGTGGGTGATGTTCCCGTTTGGGTCGTTCGGTGGCTTCCACTTAAGAATGATCTGAGATGAAGAGTTAGATGAAGATATTGGGTCCAGGGGCACAGAAGGTTCTGGATGGGAAAAAAACCAACAAATTTTACAAAACGAAAACACAAAGTACGTGGAGAAAATAATTTATGTGAGAAGAAAGAACAAAGCACAAAAACAAGTTCCCTTCTCCATGTGCCCCTTTAATTATTTGCGTAAAAATATGCGCTGACTGTTGACAGAACTCAGTTCTGGTTAGACCGCATTGTCAGACCGGGTCACGGACGAGACGGGAGGGATAATGACAGCTTCCTCCTAACACAGAAGTGTAGGGGCAGCACCGATGTCACAGCGTGTGAACCCGAGCGTGTGCCAAACCAGAGCGCAAAAAAAACCCTAAAGCGTTGCTTTCAGTCCCTGCCAACCAGCTGCTGAAACAATGTTCTCAGTGAGTGAATGCCTGTGTGGTTTATCAGGAAGGAAAGACAAAACAAGCTTGCAGGAAGTCAGACTGGCACCTGGCAGTGCTAGCAATGAACCACAATCATCCACTCGGCTTCAATCACAGCCCGATCTGCAGCACAATACTGCCTGATGTCTCACCGCTACGAGGCACCGATGACCTATTTCAGCAGCCTTTGACCTCCTTTTCCCTCTCGGTTGCACGGGAAACACTGTAACTGAAATAAACGTACAGAAACTGGAAGTTTGTCTTCAAAAATGACTGCAGCAAGTCCAACAAAAGCTGCAAAGAAACGTAAACCGCTATAAACAACTTGTCAGAGTGACAGCGTAGCAATCGTGAGGGTACACGTACACACATACACACAGGCACGTAAACACACACTCCAACACACACTCCAACACAAACATCTTGAAAGACAATTTTATTTGAATAGTTTGGCTTTGCATGGCTGCAGCAAGCGGAAATCACAGACTGCCTTTCAGCCAATCAGTTAAGACCACTGAACGATTGCCACCTCGCGTTTTAACTTTAGCACTTCCTCCTGTCAAGCACTTGTTCTGCATCAACTAGCTAGTAAAAACACTATGCAAACTAAGTGACTCGTTTTACCTTTGCCTGCCGTGGGCAACAACGAACTACAAAATGTGTATCTCAGTGAATCCCTCTCACAGTTACAACCGAACGCCCTGAACTGCAACAACCCCTGCAATACATTCACTCTTGTTGGTTCCAAAGCCACGCCCCCTACTTTCACCTTTAAAATGCCCCCTGGCTTCTGAGGTTCTTACTGGTAGCATTGGTGCGGACGTAGATGATTTCGCTCTTTGCTCCGTGGACCTGATGCTCATCAGAAGCAGACAGCTGGGTTTTGACCATGATGGCGTACTGGGTCCACGGCTTCAGCGGCAGGATGAGGTGTCCCGGTTCCTGCTGCTCTTTCCCCTCTGTGGCGCGAGGCGGAGGATCCACATCCGCTATCACCCAGCTGTTGGAGCCGCACGCGTCCTGCCCATCAAACTCGGTCACGTTCTTGTAAGGTCTGGAGAAGAGAGCAGCTATGAAGTCATCACACGGAACTGACTGAGGCGTCAAACGTGTTCCTGTAGCTCAACTGATGGGTTTGATTCACACACACATTCTGATCAAATGAATGCTATAAATTCACTTTAAGTTGCTTTTGAGTAAAAATGTCTGGCAAATCTGTCAAAATACTGAAAAATACAGCAACATAATAAAGCACTGATAGTAGCGATGTGCCAAAACTATCATATATTAATTTATATCACGATTCTTTTCATCATTAGACCGAAGTAAGATTAAAACTTACGCCTCTTTGTACAAAACCATGAACCCCAGCAGGTCTCGGAAATCCGGCGGCCAAAACGGCTCCCATTTAATGATGATCTTGTCCGACATCGTGCGAACCTGAGTGAACTTTAACACCTGACTCTCACCTGGTAAACAAAACACAACCGTCACGCAAAATCTGTCAGTTACTGTATGATGTCAAACTTACATTCTAAATGTCATTCTCACATGACGCTTGATCTCCGTTGGTCTTAGAAGCGATGTCATTCTTTATCTGCCGCTCCTTAGTTCCTGTCACCTCCTCCATTCTCCTGATCTCCGACATGCAGAGCTTGGAGTTGTGATGGAAGAACATGCGACCCTGCAGGATGGTGAGGTTGTGTTTGGACCAGTCCCACAGCTGCCGCAGGTTCTGGTTGTCGAAGGCGTAGAACGAATACTTCCTGTAAGTAAAGACACAGTACATGAGTGAAGACAAGGAGGGAACAATGTTGGATATGAACAAATCTTATACAAGGCAACTGGGTGAAACCATCTAATCGGACACAAACCCGAATTCCAGAGTCTCTCCGCGGATGGCTCTCAGCTTGCGGAGGAAGGAAAGAGAGACGAGCGCGTAGGAACGTCGCACTGTCAGGTAGTCTGTGATCTCCTCCAGCTGACCCAGGTTAGCCTCTAGCTCCACAGCAATGTTATCTGAAGGGAGAGGTGGGATGAACAGAACATTGAGTGTTGAGAAAAACAATAAACGGATATTTATCTGCTAGTGCGGTCCCAACAGTTGTTTTTTTATTATTCTGAAAAAATATAAAATATTTAAAAAATATTTTATTATTCTGAAATAAAATATATAAAATATTCTGCCTATAACATGGCATACCATGTAGAATTGTTCAGGTTTTTGCACCCAAAAAGTTTTTGCATACAAATACAAGCTGCTACGAGCCTGAGCTGCTGTCACTATAAATATTGATATGCAATGCTGTCCGCAATCCCAGAATTCCATGCAGCTATAGAAAACGAATCGCCTTGAAACCACAACAAAGAATTTAACAGTATAAAGACAGTTATTTCATTCCTCTGAGGCAAACAGGAGGCACTAGACAAAGCCTCATTCTTACTTCCTCCGCGGATGTTGATGACCAGGCTGCCGTTGAGGACGGTGCATCCTCTCAGAGCCTGAGCCGCGGTGACAGAGTCCACTGTTTTCTTCCCCATGCACACTTTAGGACAGAGGCCAGCGCAGGGCGTGCAGTTTAACCTGTGACACGGGACACAAGGTCACACAAAACCGCACAAAGAACGAAAGCCATTTTGTCACGCTGTGAATAGAACACAAAAACAAAGGAAGAAATTCAAACATGATTAAGTGTTTCTATTTTTGTTGACGTTCGAGCAGATTTGTGGAATTAAGACAATAATGAATTGTTCCTGTCAAGGTCGCGGATGCCGTTGCGCAAAACTGTCAGTGCTGTTTTGCATCAGTGACCTCGCGGGCAGGCTGAGGGCGCAATCAGAGATGAATGAGACATTCTCCGAGACGTGCCAGAGACGCAACTTAATCAGCGATTGTTTTCGAGCTCACATCGAGCCGGACTGAAGAACTGTTTGTGCTTTCCGAGCCACTGTTTCCTGTGAAACCACGCTGTACATATTTGTATGACAGCTGTCGTAAGTGCAAATCTACGAATAAAAACAAAGAACCTACAGGTGCGGTTTTCATGCCAAACCTTTAACAATCAAACCAATGTCAAAATAGAAACCTTAAATAATACGAATGTGTAGCCGTGCCAAGGATGTGCGAAAAAGAAACACACCTTTGAGCCAAACTGTGAGTAATTCCCCTGTCGCTGTGATTTGCTGCCCATTCCAAGTTTGTGATACCTGCCAAAAAGGACGGAATGTGCTGCGCTTTATCCAGCTAATCTGAGGAAAGCTGGTGCGTGGGTGAAACACTTATTGCAGACATATCAGAGGGCCCAGAGTGCCGTGTCTCCCTGCGGCAGGGATGCAACTCGGAGTCGTTTATCTGTCAGCGGCCAGACGACGCTCCCTGTCTACGCGGCTGACAGAGACGAGCAGATGAGGACACAAAGGGGACAGGAGTGTCGAAACTCCTGGTATCTCATTGGAGACGGCTAACACGCAGGGACTGTAACCTCGGGCGGCGATGCGGGACGAGAAGCATGACCGCTGCTGTGTCTGTCCAGCCTCTGTGATTTGTGTGTCTGCCCTCTCACTGCTCAGCCCAGGGTCACAACAACAGGGGAAACAAATACAATACAGACACAGAAATAAAAGAACAGAGCAAGATTCTTTACTTCTCTGTACTGTATTTATATTCACAATGATGCAAAGACTCCTGGGTTAAAAAACATGGTGTCAGCGTCAATTAAACATTTTTAACCCTATCAGCCAAACTCAGTTTCTTCTGGTCTTAGTATTTGCACATTTTAATTTACATACATTTCATTTACAAAAAGACTTTCAGTTTGCCAGGAATGAGGAATCTCAGACACGATTAGTGCAAAATCACCGTGAGACAAACACTTTTGAAAAATACAGATTCTCATTGTAATTGTCCACAATGCTTTTCTCTTTAAAAGGTTTCTGACCACAGCTGGACATCAGAGTGACCATTATGCTGATGAAATCTGTAAAACCCAACACTTATGTGGCCGATGGTCCATCTGTCCACATACAGATGTATAGAAATAGCAGCAGAGAGAATAACTGGGACAGTGGTCATCCTATATTTCCACCACAAACAAAACAATACAAAACTGTGTTCTGAAAACGTCCATAAAATAGAGGCGGCCTGTGAAAGTTCATCTCTACAAACCGCACTGCCAAGCCCCACACTAGGTCAGTACTGCCTTAAACACACACACACACACACTTAATAGGGACATTCCACACAAGAAATGATTTTTCATACTGTACAAACTATATACTCAACCCCTCTACACTAACCTTACCCTCTTAAACATATCACCACAAAACTTTCTGCTATTTTATATTTTCAATAAACAACATTCTGTATGATTTATTAGCTTGTTTCCAAGGGGGCCTAAAACATTAAAATCTACTGATAAAAAAGGTTAAAATTTACTATTATAATGCTTGTGGGGATGTTTGGAGAATACCAGTAAATATCAATACACAAACACATCACACACACACAAACAGATCACAGACACACACACACAAGCACATCACAGACACACAAGCACATCACAGACAAACAAACACATCACAGACAAACAAACACATCACAGACACACTTCCTCTCATCACAGATACATAAAATACGATGACTGGCTGTTTAAACAGTCAATACTGGCCTGATCACACTAAACTATCTTCATTTACTGCAGGTCTTCCTTTTATCTCGTCCCCTTAACGCTACACACAGGAAGTAAGGATGCCTCATTGGAACTGAAAACATTCTTCAGTGCTCATAAAATGCATAAAAATCATGTTTTTCCAGTTATTTCCTCTTAGCAACAAATACTCAGTAGAGGAGATGCCAAGTCACTGGTCTGCCTACAGTTTATTTAGAAACTGTAAAAGTCCTGAGAAAAAAAACATTTCACCAAGCAATGTTTTTAGGTCATGTAAGGTCTTGTAAGTGATTTCAGACATTTATGTTTAGCTGTTTTGCAGACTTCAACCGCACACCCTTTTTCAAAACACCTCCCACCGCAGTTCCACAGCAGCCTCAACGTTAGCAAACTCACCAGCAAAAATTCACAATCCCTGACTGGCTAAAAAAGGTCACAGACCACCCCACAGATTTTACTGTTTTCTGTTGTTTACAGAATCTAAAACTGTAACACAAGCAGGTGTGATTTGTTAAAACACCTGTTATTTAGGAGTTATTTATAACTGGTTTTCAGATAAACCGCAACACACTTACAGCCTCTCTAACTTTAATAAAAAAGTTTTGTGGGAGGTGCATGAGCACAAAATATTCGTCCAATCATTGCATTCAACAGGATGCCTGTCACACTACATATCTGCATCGTGTTCATGCTCGTTGGGGAGCCGTGGCTTTGAAAACTGCTTACCCTACCTTACTAATATTTTAAGGTAAATCCATCAACCCAACATGACGTACATCAACCCAACATGGTCTTGTGACCGGAGTACGTTCCCTCAACATGTTCCACTTAACACAAACTGTTTGTTCCTAACTTTCAGACTGACTCTCGGGGCTGTTTTGCAGACCCTTGCGTGGAGAAGTACCTAATTTGGGGACGTGTTGGGTGTGTGTGCCGATCCAGGACTGGCGAGTCACTTACGTAGTTGAGTTGACAGTGGTGTATCCTGAAGGGCACTCTGGGATACAGGCACCGTCGTGAATGACGTACTTGTGGCAGTCACCTTTGCCCTGCTTACACTTGTTGTGGAGGTCCTGGCAAAAGCTGAAGTTGACGCAACGCCAGCCCTTGAAGGTGTAGAAGCCGGGTGGGCATCTGTCGACGCAGGTGTTGTTGTGCATGTAGTTGCGGCAGGCCAGACACTTGGTGCTCGAGTTGGGCTCCAAGCAGCCGCCCAAACACTGTTCGTGACAGCAGTGGTTGTCTTTAGTGCAGGCCCGGTGCTTGCAGAAGGATGGACACACTGTAGGGAGAGATTGAGAGAAATACGAGAGCTGATTATTTCAAATGCTTCTCTGTAAAAATGACCCCTCAAATGAAGCACCAATTAATCAAAATATACTTTTTTGTCACTTTTTATTTATTATCACTATTTATGTGCCTTTGTGATCTTTATATAAAATCTTAAAATGTATTTCCACACTGGAATGTTTTCTATGAACTTTTCTGAAGAAGTCAATCTGACAAGTTGTGCGGAGCCAGAGCCATTAACCACTCCTCTCCAATGGTCAGTCTGCTGTGCTTTGAAACTCCTACTATTCTAAAGCCAATTTCCAATGGTTAAACAAGCCACACCCACAATTATTTTGCTCTAAATTTTACTCACACATTTTTCCCATTTTTTTTAAATGAATTGAAATCAGTAAACTGAAGAAAAGTCTGTTTCCAGTTTACAAAAAACTTCCAGTTTACAAAAAAACTTCCAGTTTATGTGGACTTCAAAACACAATATTGCTGACACAGTCCCCAGAGAGAAACTTACTGTAGGGTTCAAAGAACATTTTAGTTTTTAACTTTGTGCTATCAACAACAATGGTATCCTGCTGTTGATTATCATAAACTAATGTTGACTGAACCCTCAAAGCTCCAAAAAACATCAGAAAACACATTTAAACTTACAAAATAAGCTTTGAATACAATATAACTGCAGGGTCTAAAGCAAAAATCATGATGGAGACCATATTTTTGTTAAAGCACTGAACTAGCACAAAAATGTTTCAACACATATTGATTACAGATGCTGATGTTTTTACTTCAATAAATCACACGTGTTGTAGTATTATATCACACTTTCTCTGGATCAAAGATAGGATCTGATAAACTAATAAATGTAATACAATGTCATTTAGCAAATGCTGCCTGTTTTTAAATAAATAGTTCACCATCGTGTCATTTCAAACCCAAATGTCTTTTCTGCCTCTGAATAACACAAAAGAAGATATTTTGAAAAATATTGGTAACCAAACAACAGTGGCTCCAAGTGACTTCTATTATACGTAAAACCACTAAGACATTTCTCAAAATATCATCTTTTGTGTTCCACAGAAGATAAGGTCACATACATTTAGAATATCATGAGTGTATTTTTTTATCTCTTTAAGTGCATTAGCCTTCTGTCAGTATATCCACAGAAAACTGTTTGTCTTTACCTGCTACAAACTCCAGAAAACATTTCTAAACATTAAAACAATGACAAAATGGCTCACTCTGATAAGCAGCTCCTAAAATGGTGTAACCGCATTCCTATGCCTTTTATGTGCTCGCTCTCTCTCTCTCTCTCTCCCCCTCACACACACACACACACACACACACACACAAAAACCTATAAACTCACAAAACATACACAGAGCCGCGTACGACTGCCAGTTGTTTGACAAGAGTCTTGCTGTAAGTCTTTCTCTCCCACTGAAGTCAGGAAAACTCACTAAGTGTTTACATATTTCTTTACCCCCACCAAAAAGGCGGAGGTAAAAGAGGCCATATGTGACACAGAAGAAAAAAAACAGAGTGAGAGCGAGAGGAAAAACCCTGAAGATAAATACAGAAAGATCAGAAGGTCACAAGAGGCCCTTATGGAGACAAATGCGACAGACAGAGGAGAATATATTGCGACCTTCATCTGTCGAATGGCCACCGTGTCAACAACATGCGTTCTCCTGCAATCACTGTATGTGACTTCACTGGCCTCTTTCTAACATGACCCACGAGCGAGTCTCTGAGACAACCTGTTAAAAATAAACCACGTACGGCTAGCCAAAGCATGCGCCGCCCCGAACGCGCATACAAATGCGCGTGTGTTTGAACACGCACACAATAACCCTCTTACACACAGATTAGTTGTTGAGTTGGGTTGTGTGCTTGTGTTTGTAAGTAAGCTTGTTTGTGGAGCGGTATGTGGTCATGTGTAACTCAAACTTTGATTAGATCATTTTTAGGAGAAGGGCTGACTTGTGTCCTTATGTGTGGCACATATGGGCTTCTCGTGATATAAAAAAGCAACGCATTACATTATCTTAACATGACTGGAAGGGCTCCAAATGCGTGACTGTGATAGACACTGCGGTCAGGTCTGCCAAAAACAGCAAGTTTTATTAAGTTAATCTAAGATGCAGAGCAAACAAACAGTTCCCAATTTTAATTTTCAAAGTTAAATTAAGGAAAAAGAAAATTAAAATTGTTTTAAAATAACGAAAACACTTATCAATCTTACTTAATGCTCTTAATTTGAGAAATACGCCATAAATAACTATATTCAAGTGTCAAAACAACAAAATCAGATGCTAATTAATTTATATGTGAATTATTTTAGATACACTTCAGGTCAGGCCTTTATATTACAGTTAAATTACTCGTTTTTTCACCTCTGGGTTAGTTAGACAACCTGACTTCGACTGCATAAAAAATAAATGCATTCATCAATAAATACTGCAAAAAAAAACAACAACTAATAAATCAGTGCAGTATCTTGCCAATAACAGTCCTAATCCGTCCAGAGAAAAGCACACACACCATTAGAGCAAATGCACAAGGGACGTAATCAGAACTCATTAAAAAGCCCAGAGGACAAAGAACAAGCCACTAAGGAAAATAATTGTGTGTGATCCAATCCATCTTTTAATGGAATATTTAAGGGTTTAAGGGTTCTCGCCCTTAACCAACACAGACAAACACAATCCCGGTTCAGCCCACAAAGATACCCAGGAAACACCTCTGCTTCCATGGCAACACCATCACAAGATAAAAGCTCCGAAATCTCCAAGCCTTCCTACTGCATAACAATTAAGGGCTCAACTGACAGAGAAAACACCAACAGTCACTTTTACCAACACTTTTAATCCTCTGACAAGTGTTCAGTGATTTATGTAAATAATGTTAAGCTTTTTTTAATGCTTCGAGGCTTTGCTAAAAATTTCCAGTCTCCTGACAAGCTCTGACAAACCCGGGGATCGTACGAAAACGAAGGAGACGAAGATTTATGTAGAGCTTCGAGAAAATGGAGAGACTTCAGATGCGAGAGTAAAAAGAACGAAAAGAGAGGAAAAGATGTCATGAAAAGTGAGAACACTGGCAGGCATCCGAGCAAAAACCGAACTCATATGCAAGTCGAAAACAATTCTCATATTTTCCATTACAGCTGCTCGATACGTTTTTTAAAATGCTGAAAAGGTGTAAAACAAAGTTTCCTTTCTCAACTCAGTGAACTGTGTCAAACACATTTTTATTTCACGTACTGATTCAGTTCTGGTCTGGAGCAGGTTGTTGTTCCTGCTGATCTCAGGTGACACCAGGTCAGCCAACTCAAGAGCAAAACAACATTACCCTCCGTCCCTCTACACGACAATCCACCTCACCGCCTACAGAGGAGGGAGAAACGGTGCGTGTGTTTGTGCAAGAGTTTGACAACAAGGTGGTGTTAAAACAAAATAAAGGCAAGCCACACGCTGTAAACATCATCACTTGAAAGCACATTAAATTAAAAAAAGAAACCGTCTGTCTATTGCACAAAAAACAAGCATGTTGACTTAGAAAATCTCTTTCCGTGAAAATTCATTACCGTCTATTCTTTGAAAACCCCCACCTCCTCTGCCCCTATTTCTCACCCTCCCTCTTTCCCTTGCTCTCCCGCTGAACGTAGATGTGAGCAAACGCACACATGGCGTGCATACCGGATCCTGATCTAAGGAGTCCATTCCGGTTTACAGCTCCAACCGGAGATCCACCCTCAACCTTAACCAATGTGTGTGCTGGCTGTGGAAGGTAACCATTCAATGGCCTCTGCTGTCTGTGAGGCAGAGCCACTGTGTGTTAACCCTTTCATGCTCAAGTGTCCGCAACCTTGGGCAGAAAGACAAGGGGAGGGGAAAGCAGCACAGCATTAAAACTAGTTCTTGTGCTGGTCTGCATTGGATACGTTTCATTTCCTCCTCTCTGCTTTCCGCAGACAAATCCAGACTTAGCTGGACCATACAAAGCTCTGCTTATGGAGCTGACATAAGCATAACAAGCATAAAAGCATAACAGTTATTGCTTATGGAGTTTAGAAAAACTATGCAAATTATTGTGTAACCTCACCATCTGGGCAACAGACATGAATGATATCTCATATTAGGTTTTAATTATGGAGACTCGTGCTGCAAAAAGTGAGACCTAACAGAAGCGCAGTGTCTTTGCTAGCAAACTTTGAGCCATATTTAGGGATCAGAATATCATACAAGCTGTTGGTGGGCTCTTTTGACTTGGCCCAGGAAGCAGCAACATACTAGCAACAACACAGAATAGCCTAGCAACTGCATAGCGATGCATTACAAAACCACTCACAACAAACTGCCACACCGGAGGTAAGTTTCTATTGCTGATTGATAGAGGTTTTTTAATAGCCAAAGCTAATATCTAAGGTGGCTGGTGGCTTATGTAATGCAAATATATTTATATTACAATTTATTAATGTCAGTAACTTCATACATGTAAATAAACACCAGTTCTATATATTTAAATTTATATAGGAAAAACTAAACATTTCAAATATTCATCATTTACTTATCTATATACTATTGCAAACCGTTTTTTCTTTTATGGAACAGAAAAGAAGATATTTTGAGAAATGTCAGTGTTTTTCCTTTCCATATAATGGGAGTCAATGGATGCCACTGTCATGTCCTTCAAAATATATTCTTCAGTTATTCAGGTTTGGAATGACATGAGGGTGAGTAAATAATGGAAGAGAAATATTTTAAGAAATATTAAATAAAATATTTAAAAATGTGCACAACATATTGCCACAGCTATCGACTGACACCGATCATCTCAAAACGTTTGTACCATCAGAAAACGTTTCTTTAACGTTTCACATGCTTTTCTGACTACAGGAGTCCACAAATCATTCATCACTCATTAGCTTTCATTCATTCATGTTCCGGTTCTCTATCTTCTGGATCTGGGTCACATTTCAACATCAGGGCCCACGTAACTCATTAATCAGAAGCAACACCAGCGTCTGCACGCTAAACGAGTGTTTAGTCCAGTTCAGTTCCTCAGACTCACCTGTAAAGAAACACCGAGAAGATCAGCTTCCATTGAGGAGTCATGCATGTGATGTGTGTGAAAGCACAACAGGTGTGTGAAAGGAAGCAACTATTTACCCTTGGCACCAAGACAATCTGACCCCCTCGACACAGATCATATAGTTCTCAGTCTATAAACACACAACTGTAGCACAGGAAGGATATACAGCGTTCAGCTATTGTCTTTACGACAGCCAGCGCGCCTACGAGTGTCTAAACACTCTCTCAATTCCCTTACTGCCACCGCAAATATGCGGTTACTGTTGATAGGTTACAGTACAATTGGTTACAGTAAGTAATTAGCACCCTAAATGCTTGCCTTGGGAAAACCACATGGAACGGAAATTTTTTATTTCCCATTTTTCACACCTTGTTCTGTCATTACGCACAAACAACAGGTTGGAAATGGCACAAACCAGTCTTTTTTCCCCAGCCCTAGAGGAAAATTCAAGCACACAGAAAGATTAAAGCAAGGCAAACAGACACCTTAACAACTGCTAAAGGAAAAACAAACAAGCTAATCTCTAAATTATTTGTCGCTACACTGGGTCAAAGGCCAAGAGATACACGGTCCCCTTAAAAAACAGTCAGTATTCGGTGGAAAGCAGTGAACAGCCCATACTTCACTTTTTACGCTGTCTTTAGGACTCTGCTTTTCTTAGCAAATCATGTAAACGTTTTAGGCGGCAACGTATATAAATTAAACTCTGTATTGTGTAGCTGTCAAACCATTTTCAAGGTTCATTTCTTAAAATTCCTCAACAGCAAACGGGCCCCTGCTAATTCAACAGCTGCATGAAGGAGTCTATAATATTGTGGTCCCAGGGGCTCTCGTTTCATTTAATCTGATATATTTTTACCTAGTTAATTCTTAACTTAATAAAACACTTGGGCAAAATTGCTAAATAAAAACATCTACTTTGCATAATAATTACTTACAATCTAGAAAAAAATGATTACGTAACTGTAAAACTACAGCCAAGCCAGTAATGCAGAAAATCCCATTAATGGGCGATTAATGGGACGTATGAAGCAGCTCCCAGCGTAACACAGGCTAACGCTGAACACAGAGAAAGATCTTCCTGCTGCTCTCTCTACAGCGCGGCAGATCTGCGTTCAACAGTCTTTAAACAATGACCTCCTCCCATTTGTTTTAACAGCCTCCTTTTCCACTTTTGGGTCACTCCTGTCCGGTGATTTATGCAAATGATGAGAGATCTGATGCAGGGCTGCAGAAAGGATCAAAGAGGTTTATCTTATTAGGTGAACTAGCGGCACACAGCTAACACACGGACCTGCACCTCACGTGTCAACAAGACTAATTCCTTTCTTACGCTCCTCTCACCGTAGCAACCCGAGACTGAACAACACCTCCTGTCCAAATAACCCATAATTCCACAGCAAGGCGTTGTATCAGTGAAAGGAGGAGTTCTGTCGTCCTTTAGCTGAGAGCTCCTGTCCCAAACAGCTGAAGAGAGTAAATTAAATTACTGTAGAAATATTACTGTAGTGTTTGGATGACCCAGTGACGCTTATATACATGCATGTAACTCTGTATAATGTATATGAATACACAACACTAAAAATACTACACTATACTTTATATACTAAACTACATGCACATGTTCAGAGTCCTCCATTGCTGTCAGCACTTATTTTTTGTTGCACAGTTTTTTGCAAGAACCCTGATAGTTTTAAAGGCAGTTTAGTTTATCTTTCAGAAACATTTTTAGTTGTGCTAGTTTAAAGCTAGCCCCTCCCAAATTAAAATTGCCTACGCTATCTTTAAATTTAGCTTGACATAACACATATCCCAAGAAATGAATTTATGTCTTGCACACGGCAGTCTTCTAGTCTTCTGGTATCACTACATAGTTCCAGAAAATGATAAACACCCAGTAGCCCTAATAGCTCCCAGGTTACTTTGCAAAGTAAAAATATCACAGGACAGTCATGCATGCTGATGACATCATGTAACAACAAGAAAGTGTACACTCTTTCCAGAAGTATGTAGTATGAAAACAGACGAATAATGAGCATCGCTTTCACCGCATTGACTTGATGGCGTACATGAGGCTCGTTCAGGAGAAATTCATCCATAACTAATTGTCATCCACATACTGTACAGCCCAAACAAGCTGGGTGGTGCTTTTGTAATGAGCCACTCAGTGTTCTACATATCTGATCTGTGCAGCAACACTGCACACTCAACAGCGCAGTAATCCTGTACTGAATGCAACTGCGTCAGAGCCGGTAGCTGGCAGTCAGTCAGGTCTCCTGCTCAACTCATCCATGCATTCTGGGGGCTTGTAACCATTTCTGCCCGACTGGATGCAGTTTAAATGTGCTTACAGGTCTGTCATAGTTAACATGTTAATGCACAATCTTATTATAACGTTTGGGTTAATTATCTTCAAGGCTGATCAGTTATTTAAAACAAAACCACAGCCGATTTATGACCATTTATGAGTAAATAACAGAAAGACCCTCTGCTGGTAACTTATTTACATATCAAACCCAGACAGAGTATTTAACAAAATAAATGTTATTTGATTATGTGTTTGGTGAAATTTAATTATAAAAGCTTTACAAACCACAACATCACCCATAAGTGGAACATGTTAATGTGATCATCAGCGGAGGACGGGCGAAACAAAGCTACATTCATAGAGAATGGAGATTTGCTTTGGTTTCCTGTGTTTAAATGCAGTTTAAATTACTAACAGCAAAAACAATGAGTAAAAACAATGAATTGCAAACATCCATGTGACGAGTAGCATTAACACAAACAGCAAACTAGCTGAAAAACACACAAAAAGCGATTAATCCTCCTAAAAACTGAACTGAATTTAACAATGACAAAGTTACGAGACTTCATTTAAATCAACTACAGGTTTAAAACAGTCATTTAGTGCACAAGAGCATGTCTGTATGACCAGAAGGTCACGCCAGTGTTCTGCGCCTAATCTAACCCATCAGAGATGCGAGCTCCCGCTACGGCTGCGGCGTGAGACTTCAGGAGCGAGATGGAGTAATGAGATGCTGGGAGGACAGCTATTAATTAGACCGTGTTATGGGGTTAATCGTGGTTTCAGAGGTGACAGCGCCGTGTCGCTGGGCTGGCGTAACGTTGACGCAACGCTGGCTAGCGGCATTAGCAGCAACAGCTAAAGGGTGAGTAGAGACAGACAGTGTAAACAGTTTCATTAAGCAGCCGGCCAAGCATAATGGAGGAAAAACACCCCAACATCACGATCACCCTCGATCACTTTCTCTTCTTCATTGCCACCTAGCTGAGGAGCGATGACAGGCAGGAAATCAAATGAAAGTGTGATACGACTGCGGGCTGGTAAACAAACGCTGCACCGGTCGAACCGATTCGCTGATGAAATGGGCGTCAAACAAATAATGTATTTGGCTTCCTACGATTTCTTGAGGCAGCGATTAAAATAAATGGGAATTGGAGACGCTAATGACTGAGAAAAGGAATGTTACATACACTCCGTCTACCACACCCCAAAATCCTGCTAGCAGATCGGTCTGAACAACACACCCCTAAGGCTATAGGAACAACAGCACCCTTTAGGTGTGTGCCAGTTTAATGTTTCTTAAACACTAGTAAAAATGTTAATCAATCTGTGAAAGATACTCCCATTAATGCAAACAGTTGAAGTTAATAACCAAGAGACAACACTAGTTAGGGCTGGTATAAGAAGTTAAAACATGTTTAATAGATACAGTTGTTTTATTAGAAATAACTCTGTCAGCACAGGATCTGCATCTGCAGAAATCTTTAGGAAGTCCTGCACATTCCCACAGAATTTGATTCCTGGCGTTCATACAATTCTCCCATTCCTACAGTGCATCCTTTAACAATTCCTTTATGGCGTTCCAGCCCCCAGGAAAACACAAAGGTTTGGATGATATGCAAACAAACAAAGTTAGAAGATTAAAAGCAAAGAATTGAATGATTTAATACAACTGACTATTTGTTTAGATATCTACAAGAATTATAAAGACATAAATATGCAAGATCTACATGTGATATAAATGATGAGTAAAAACAGATCGACTGATTGATACACCGGCCTCTGAAATGACAAAAAAAGAACAGATCTCTCTATAAAAAAAGACAGGAAGCAGAGAAAATTTGGTTACTGCTAGAGAATTTGGTTACCGCCGCTTTGCATTTAATCTTTGCTCAAGTCACAAAACCAGAGATATTGAAGATTCAGTCACCCCACCGTTAACCTCAGCCACCCTGTAGATGTTCTGACAGTTTCCAGACCCAAATGTAGAAAACATTTCTCTGCAGGCTTTTATCTCCCCTGTAGACCAACAGATACCACGTTTATGGGATTGTAACCAAACACTGGGATTGTAACAAGTATCATTTTTCTCTTACGCAGGAATGTACACAACACGGCAACAACATCGCCAACTCCCAGTGTAAAATAAGATTGAGGAACTCGTTCATCTTTCACAATCTTCCTTCACCAATGAAATGCGATTGCCACAATTAAGTTAATACACTATTCATTCACAGGTCTCACAATGTTCTGTTCACAGAGAAGCTTTACAGAAGAGCTTTGAATAAAACAACAGTTTAAAACTGATGAAATTCTTGTCTGTGGAGGGTTAATGAATGCTTTAGATATCTGAGATTCCAGGGGAAGAGCCCAAGCAGTCGCGCTTTAGACTGAGTTAATACCTTTGGCACTCAGTGGGTTTGTCTCGGCTCAAAGGAGGGGCTCCACAACAGAATAAGGGTTTGATTATCAGCCTGGTGAGAACTTGAGCTTCTAAAAGAGCCAAAAAAAGTTTGCAGATTAATCCGATCCAACGAACAGGCTGCTTTCAGCCATTTATAACCACAAATCGTGGCTTTACTTTTTTTAAAAAAATGTAAAGTGTCCAAAGCAATTATCCATTTCTTTTAAAAATCTTAATGACCTTATAGGTGGAACAACAGAAAATTATTTTAAACCAAAATTATTTTTTGGTTTCTGCACAACAGTAGAAACTCCACCTTACTTTGGTCCAAAAAGCAGCTCATATAATTACAGTGGATTAAAGTTAAACACAGCATGATAAACTTCCTGATATCAAAGATGGGACTATTTTAGGAAGAACGGAAGATGCTTGTTTAAAACCCACGTCCAAGCACACAGAGACTCTCACAGAGAACATTATAATGGGTAGGTAAAGATCATGTTTGAGAAACATACACAGATAGAGAGAAAAAGTGATTCATTTAGTGGCAATGAAGTTCATCTGGCTTAGCTTTCTGACACGTGTTGTGTTTTTAAAAGGCTACACTGTGCGTAATGACAACTTGCTACGCAAGGTTTTGGAAACTGGCGTGCTTGAAGTTCTGCATCCTGAGTGCACTTCAAAAAGCAGCTTTCATTCCAACAATCAGGTCAAAGGAGCATTCAAATGCTCAACATTTTACTAGCAAAGTCGTGAGCAGAAGACTGAGGAGAACCCTGCTTCTTAGGAACCTGACGTTCCTGCTTCAACCAAGTATCAAACCAAGTTAAACAAACTTTCAATCTTAAGTATGAAGAATGGCGAGGCTTTAGCAAGCATCGCTAACAATTACTTAAGCAGATGGGAGAAAACAACCCCCCCACGGTGGAGCGTTTCGAAGGACCAAAATATTTATGTTTACACTGTACAGAGCCTCTCCAGTCAGCTGCTGGAGTTCCTGTCCAACAGTGGTGGTGATGATGGTCAGAAGAGCTAGTCTGGAAGTTCTGCCCTTGGGACCGTTCATAACCTCCCAGCAGGAAGCCACCTAACAATGCCCGGAAACAATTGGGACGAACATTCTGTGAAGTTCGCTGACAGCTATTGTTCCATGCTGAGATTGAATTGGCGCCAGTGTATCCTGTACTACGGGACTGTCAGGCTACTGCGAGGGGAAACATGGGGACGCGATAGTGGACCATCCTGCAGTAGTCCGTCCTTCCTCTGCGATACACCCCTGTATGAACTTTACACACACTTTCACCCCACAGTTACTCACGTCAGCCGCTGACAACGAGAAGCTGTACATTATATGGCTGTATGGCTGTCTGTACTGTACATCTCTCAACATATAATCTTCTCACTTCCTCACATAAATAACAGAAGCACAAAATTGTTTTCTGGCATCTACCGGGTGACAAAATTGACCCGTACGATCCCTCAGAGACCGAAACGGATGAAGACATGGAGAATGTTGACGTGTGTAAATCTGGAGTCAATTCACGTGGAAAAAACTGGAGGAAGTGTCTCGTTCCTCAAGGTCTACACCTAATAAAGACCGTTAAAAATAAACTGGCTCCATTAAAACACTTCCTCGAGACTTTATCTCCGTTTCTCATGCTATTAATACCTATAAATTGTTCTCACGTGTCTGTACCGCAGTATATCTTGTTTGTACTCCCTCCCAAGACTGTGCTATTAAAATTAGCAGCAGTTAAACTCACATTTGTTCCATTAAATCATCGGTTCATCTTTTAATAGGTACATCATTTGAGAAAGCCCCTCAAATAACTTCAGCTATTTGTTAGTAGCTTGTAGTAGCAAACTGCTTTTAAAGGGCATGTAGTACAACAACTTTAAATTATCCCTTGTAGCTAGTCAAGCTAGAGTTTTGAAATAACTTCCTTAGCACTGCTGGAGGAGCAGACAGACAATATGAACCAAACTGACCTCAGAACAGACACGAGAGACTAAGTGAAGCTCATTTTTCCATCTAACAAAGAAAAACACTCCTAGCTAATCACATAAAGTAAAATGTCACTGTTAACATTTATGCGTTAATGTGTGCGCTTTCTTTTTGCTCAGCCAAGCTATTCTTTCCATCTCAGCTGTGTGTCTAAATCCCTCTGAGGTGATCATGAAGATCGTTTTCTAGCGAGAAATCTTTGCGTTTGGGGAAGCCCAGCCTCATTCACGACTGGCTGCGAGCCTCAACAAAAGCCTCAGAGCTCTGCTAACAGATTTAACACAAAACATGGACTTGACAGCGGCAGCAGACTTCAAGGGTCAAGAAAAAGCTGTGAGCTGTTAAAAACTGTTCCCAGGTCAGCAATGTTCCGCTTGCTGTACGTACGCACAGTGCAAACTCATTTGAGCATCGCTGTCCTTCAAAAATCATCCATCTTACCTATTATCTCCCTATTTAATGCCTCAGTTCCTCACAGGACACAATAAATTCAGTCTCACTGCTGCGTCACTGTTGTTCAGTTCAGTGCGAGTATTTGTAATGAGTGAGGAACTGACATCAAAAATACCAAAAAAGGAGCCGATTGGCTGTCAAAATCGATTAATTCTTCAACTAGGACAGTTTTAAATCAGCACAACCATTTCCAGTGGCTGAAACGAGCTCTCGGACCAAATCAGCTCAGGGAGACCAGTGCCAATACTTCCGAAAGTATTCCAAATATGAAACAAAACCTCTTTTGTACGGCTGCCAACGAAACCGCGGAAATCTGCGAAAGAGACTTTGGCAGCACAGCTCTGTGCAGTTACCACAGACTTTTTTCCCCTCCCTATCTCTCTCCCTTCTCTTCTTCAGAGGCAGCTGTTCTGAGACGCTGCTGGTCTGGCCAGGCCGGGCCCAGTAACTTTCCTCTCTCTGGACCAGCTGCAGGAAAGCTGCACGACCACAGTCCACCACTACAGACAGCTGATCACCTACAGACAGAGTTGAGCAACGCAGGCCTGCAACTCCCTCCACGTGGATCAGGATCGAGGGCGAGGGACACGCTCAGATCCCTGATGAAATCCAGTAGCTGTGTGTGTGTGTGTGTGTGTGTGTGTGTGTGTGTGTGTGTGTAGAAACAAATTACTTCATGTGATCCAATTCTACGTGTAGGGAGTTGCAAAAGCAGAGTGGTAAGCAAACGAGGAAGAGATAGAGAGACAGAATGTGTGATATCCTCCTCACAGAGGGATTAATAACGAGGCAAAACTCACCTCACTAACAGTTTAATCCCACAGGATTAGCAATCTGTCATGGTGCTTGTCAACCTCAAATTTTCAGTGGAAAATTACTTAAGCACAAAGCCTGTGAACAAAACATTTATGTTTGTAATGATCTAGCCACACAAAGTCCAAACGAGTCTGTCTGTTCAAGCACAATTCATTCATGAGGCTGAATTAATCTCAGGTTTGTAACTTAAAAAGCGGAACGCTAGTTGTCTCTAAGATAACAATTTTAGGCTGTATGAATGTTTCTCTAATGTTTCCAAAAAATACATTTAAAAAATGTTACAAAATATTTGACATTTATTTGAAATTATTATTTTGTAACATTTTTAAAATGTTACTGCAAGAACATTTTTAATAACTTGAGAACTTTTAGAAGACATTATTCAACGCTCTGAGAGTGTTCCCTGTTAGTTGGGTTCTGATTACTGCAATTAAACATCTGGAAAAACAGAAGAGTAAGATTTGAGCCACAGTACACATCACATGCAGATGTGATTACACCAGTAAATGACAAAACTTAGTCACCTAATGAGCCTGAAAAAATAACTGCACCGCAAACGTGTTACAGAACCAGCAATGAGCTAATGAGAAATATCCACAAGATGAGGAGTTTGTTTTCCATTAAGTTCATAAGAGACGGATTCAGTCATTTCCAAAGTTACTGTGATAGATTGACGAATAACGTTCCTGTCATGTGACTGGCAAAACTGAAGCCTTTCTATATTTTTCCTCTCTTAAAAAAAAAAACACACACACACACACACATGGCCTAAATACAATGTTTTAGGATTTCATCATGGATAGCAAAACAAGACTTATTGAATTATCTTTTTAGGTCAACAAAAAAATACAGTAACTGTTCTATTGACAGTCTGCTGAAACAACAAGACTTCTTAATATCTGATGTCAGCGTTTACAAAAAAAACATCACAACAAAGCCAAAAATACACACTTCACCCAATCAGCAGCTTTCTACCAAATCCATCCAATAACATTCATAAACCATTATTGATCAAGACTGTAATTTCTGCAACAAAACAACATGAGGCCTGAGCGGTATGTAGAAACTACATCTGTGCAAACACATCATTCATATTACAGTATCTCTGAATGCTTTATAAGTGTTCTGTGGTTTTATAACTTGCTGCACACTCTCAGCAATATCGGACCCAAACCACAAGTCCTTCACCACAGAACCAAGCACCAGGCCAGGCCCGATTCTATCACTGATAATGCATTTTTAATCTCCGCCTTTGGCCAAAAACTCATCCTCTCGCTTCCTACCACGTCTTACTTAATGCTAGTTAAAGTAGCCAGAACAAGGATTTTTGTTTTTCTGAAAGACCTTCAGCAAAAGCTTCTTACATTCCACTTATTTCATTTGCCTCTTGGATAAAGAGATAAACACAAATCAGCATTAAGAAAATAACTGGATTTTAACATTTAGATGTAGTGCAAAGTGTGAGTAATGGTAAAAACGCTACTTTCTTTTTAAATGTTAAGGGGACGTACAAGTGCGCTATCCAACAGAAAGTCCATGTCTGCGCTCACACGAAACATACATTGGGTTCAAAGAACAGAAGTTGCATGCATTCCATGCGTTGCATAATTGTACTCTAGGGCTTTGCAGTAATATGCAAAATTCTTCCTTAAACCTGTGCTAATCTGCACCGCAAAAGGAGCAGATCTGTGGCTAAACAGGAAATCGTGGCAGACGGTCTCACCTCACTGGTGCGACCAGCTCGCTATTAGCGTGTGATTTTGCCACTCGGCTAAACCTGTCAGGTAAAAACACGCTCACACAAACTCCCACACGCCACCCAAATCTCTGCACAACAACTGCACAAACAGAACTATTGCGTCACACTCTGGAACACGGTTCAAGCTTTGACACAGAAACTTGGCTTACTTAACCGCCTCAGATCACCTGACTTTTTGCTTCCACCATGATTGGCATTGCTCGTTCCTATTGCTTAAAGAAGCCACTAAAAGTGCTGCCAACGCTCATGACGCGCGGCCCTGACAACTTTCCACTTACTTCTCAAAACATTTCAGGGCTCTATGGTAATGAAAATATTATTAATGCACCAATGAAAACAGAGACAGTGAAACGATTATCTGAAGTCGAATGGGAATCCTCAAAGGGTGTAACTGCAATAACTAAAATAACAGATAAACAAAGAACTGGATGGTACGCACTTCTCTGACAGTGCTTCTGGTTCCAGCAACGTTCCCCAAAGTCCCCGTTTATGGTGGTGAGGGGGCAGGTGGTCTTTCCTTGAGCCGTGCCGGGGCAGACGTCTCCGCACTCTCGATCGTTTTTGTTGGCCACGATGTAGTTGTCCTCCATGGAGTCGAGGATCTTGGACCAGTCGAGGGTGGAAAGATAGCAGAGGTCAGGGTTCTTCTCCACACGCACGGCTCCTCTGGTGATGTTCATCAGACTGTGAAGGCCAATCTCCCTCAGCTGCAGCATCTCGAACAGAACCAGCGCATAGTTAAAGAAGAGGTTGTTGCCCCGGATCACTGTGAGATTTGGAAACAGGTCGCTGAGGCTCTCCAGCCCATAGACACGGAACAGGAGCAGGTAGTCCGTCACCATCGTCAGTCTGGGGAAACTCACGCCGCGGAAGTCGTCCGGTTTGGTGTTGAACATGAGGAGAATCTTCAGGTGCCCTTCGATCACAGTACAGTTCTCCAGAACCCGCAGGTTGGTCACATTGTTTTTGATGTTTTTACTTGAGCAAACTGGAACAATAAAAGAGAAACAGACAAAAATGTTAATTACTTTGATAGAAACCACTATTTATGTTAAACAATCACTTTTATCAAAAGGAACTTACACTACAATCAAGTTACATATTAATATTTAGCATGTGTTTCCTGGAAATCAAACCTAACGCAACCTAATTCAAACCTAACCTAACCTAATTCACCAACAGACCACCTGTAGCTCCAACAAAAATCATTCACAGATGATGACCTTTCATTTAATCGCCATATATGCCTTTTAGATTATAATTACCAAAAACAAACAAAATGGAAGCGTGTGTTCTATAGAAACCAAGGAGAACATACACAGAACCGATCAGAACTAAATAAAGTTCTGTGTTCTCTGAGCTGATGTCTTCCATATGTCATTACATGGTTAATGAAGACAATAAAACTCTTCCTGCAGCTTTTGGCATTCCAGCTCTGCTTTACTAGCCGCATGCGTTAGCATATCACAGAGCGGGAAACCAAAACCTAACCATCAAAGGGACAGGAGACGAGAAACATGCCATGACTGAGGTATCAGACAAGATATAAGCCTTTGAATGTGTGTATTTACTGACTTAAAAATTAATAAAATGCTGTTAAACATTTAAGAGAGGTGTGGTCTTTTAAAACAATAAATACACACCTATTTATACATTTATATATTCAGACAGGCACAATTAAACAACAGTGTGATGTTAATTATTATCAGTAAGTGAATGAAGGATGATTAAATTGTGCATTTATTTTATACACACACACACACACGTAAATAAACTTATGCATTCATTACTACAAAATCAGAGCAAAAGCAACAGTAGTCAGCAAACACAACTCAACACTAGTGTACTCTCAGAACAACTGTGTTTCTGCGAGCGCCGCGTCCCCTTTAAATGGAAAATGGCCCCTGCTGCACATGACATGAAAGATTCCAGCATGGTTTTCATGAATTACACGCATACATGAACTCTGATGTGTGCTCAGTATAACTGGGATCTTTCAAACGCTGGGCAGTCGAGGCATAGCGACCGGAGGGACGACAAAGGTCAAAAGTCCCCTGCGCTGGTTACCAGTTTAGTCTTGTTCTTACACCAGCCTCATACATGTGGCAATTCGACAGTTTGGGATCATTAGAAAGCGACCCCCTGTTGTTTAAACCTACTGACGTGTGTGTGTGTGTGTCTTATTTGCACACACACAC
>JBAJNP010004438.1:0-33634 GCA_036877545.1 Yasuhikotakia modesta | reverse complement strand
AATATTAATAATAGTACAATAGTGTGGTCAAAGGACTGGATGTATTGACTGTTCCTAGAACTTAATAGCATTTTTAATATTTGTTACTTAATAGAAACATTTTATAATGTAATGGTATATATTGTATTTTACACTGTCTGGATAGGCAGTGCATATTTGTACCAACATTTCAAACAATCTAATTTTTTTCCAAAACATTCACTGGATTTAATTTATTTCTTTTAGTCACATAGTCACAGTTTTCAGTTCACTGATTGTGTGAAATGATATCCTATTGTGTGTGTGACAAATCTTTTATTATAATATACTACCAGAGAAGGAAGTAAACTTGCAGAAAAAGTAATTGAATGATTGTGGTTTTGCCCCCACTGAGTGAGATGTTACGGCACTACACAGTATGACAGGCAACATGTCCACAGTTCCTGGAGAAAAGAATTTGCATCTCTGTCGGATTGTGGCTCTCCCACTGTGAGTCTGAGGAACATGATGTTCTTCAGCAAAGATGTGCAACAAGTGACTGAAGAAGCCCATGTGAAGCAGAGCTCATGCAGCATTCACTAAGACTCAATACAGAGCGGAGCACTCAAATCAGATCCAGATCTGCTGTAGGGAAAGATGAGGAACTGAGGACTGTGAAGGACTGTGAGCTAAAGGTTTTATGCAAGTCCATTGCTTGCTGGTTGAGGCCCATTTATAGCAACTAACTGGGAAACATTTAACACTGTTAATTAATGTTTCAGAGACTGTCTTCCAGTGTCTTCTGGACATGTGATGCAACAGTCACCACAAGTCCAATTCGGTGTAAAGTGGGGCATTCGCTAGAAAAGAGTCACTTCACATCTTTTTTTTTTGGAAATAGAAGTTAATTCACTGGCAGTGTTGCCTAAAGTCACCTCAGACGTGTTGCAGATGGTGTTGAAAGCATGTACTTGCTGGCCTGTTCTTAATATTTCATAAATACTGAGCACAAATGATCTCTTTTGCTGCCTCAGAAAGCCTGCCATGCCGATGCGGCCCGTTAAAATAGTCATAAGGATCAAACTGTGATGTTAGCACAGATCAAGTATTTGTAAAGATGAATGAAGTCTGTGGGGAAGACGTGCATGCAGTATTAGTATGGAGTTTCCTTTCTTTATGGAGTTAGTTGAATCATTTATTAATGGAATTGAAACGTTGCAAGCTAAATTTGAACCTGCATGTCTACATGAGCACCCTGGCTCAATTGTTTTACTGAGCAAAACAAACAACAGATTGTGAGGATGATGCTTCTCATGACAGCCCCTCCCTGGCAGATTCTCCTGAGGAGGGATCTTATCTCTCAGGGGCAGCACACCATATGGCATCTGTATCCGGATCTCCTAAACCTCCATGTGTGGCTCCTGGATGGGACTGAAGTGTTCTACCACCAGCTGTGCTAGACTTATTACTCACTATGATGTTCCCTTTATCTGTTTTGCTCGCTTCTCATTGTTCGTCACGCTTTAATGCTTGTAATGCTACAACAGCAATCAAAGGACCTTCCCTCTCACTGACTTTTTATGTCTTTGTGGTTTCACTGTTTCACCGATTTTGAAAACCGTTATGGCCACCGTCAGCGAGATGAGGAATCTTTATCTGCCTTTAGAAAACTCCCCTTTTGGAGACAGAGCAGTTAAAATGACAAACCAATGACAAATAGCAACTATTGTTGATAACTCAATGGGACAATTACAGACCAAACAGGATAGTGATGGAGTGGGTGTGCTATACAATGAGGAAAAACTTTAAACAAGCTCAATCCTGCCTCTTATTATCAATGTTCACAAAATTACATGTGCTGCAGAACCACATGGTTTAAGAGTGGCAGCCGTTGCCTAAAACGTTATAACACTTTAAAAATTAATAGCATTGATTTAATTAATAGCAATGATAAAAAAGGTACATTTCTTGTGCATTATGTCATAGACAAAGCAATACCTGTGTTGACAACAATGTTCAGTTCAATTTTAATTATAGAGGACATTTCTGTATGCAAGTATGTGTTGCATTGTTTCAACGCAGCTCTAAATACAATTAAAATCAAGATAATAAAGCAAAACAAGCATTTCAGTGTATTGTCAAAGTCATTGTCAAAGCATTTTACTGATAACTTAAATATTTATTAAATATTTATTGGCTTTGAAATAGCCAGCATGCTTCCTGTATCTATTTAAGAATGGAATATTGGAATTGGAAGAACATAAAATAATATTGCATAATTAATGAACAGCCGTACAGTAAATTGCAGGGCAATCACTTTCCAGTCTGTTGCAACTGTCTTCCGCATACAGAAGTCTTTTCATCTTTTAATTCCTTACGCACATTCAAACCAGCATACTAAAACATTCATGTGTGGTCTCTGAGCAACTGAAAGAGGTCAAAGTTCACCTGTGTTTGCAAACAGGTAATTAAATAAGGGTTTGACATTCACAGGATCGTAATTCCTTTAACACGATCAAGCAACCGTGGCCAGATCATATAAATGCCTTAATACACACGCCATGGTCTCTGCATCTCTCATGTCATGCTTTTGCTCAACTGAGCAAATAATAATGACTTATCGCTGGCTGCAGTAAAAACTGTGTCACTCTGAGTGTTGCATGGTGTGTACAGTGTCTCTGTCTGTTTCTCTGTGCTTGTAGAGACTGGCCCATCACATCAGCTTGACGTTAACCGCCCTTGGGGAAAAATGCAGAACATTTATTTCATATCAGGCATTGGGACTGAGGTGCCTGTTTTCCATTGACTGCTTACTGCAGCTTTAGGAAGCCTGTCCTCCTTTTTCTCCTTGTGTCTCAGTTGTGACTGATATACAAGACACCATATATAGAAATAAGATTTCTTGATTTACATGGGTAAAATGTCATTATGCAATTATTTAATAAGATTCTATAAGTCTAAGAGTCTATATTACCCTTAGTATAATTGGTAAATGTTTAGATTTTAAATGTATTATGAACATATGTAAAATATTATGTGCTAAAAATGAAATCCAATATAATGAGTTATGAGAAGTTGTGAGAAGCATATTTATGGTTAAATAAGGGGCTTTAAGCCTTACTGAAAAATAAAGGTTAAAAATATATCTACATTATGCCAAAAATAAGTTCTCAGGTACTGATGTGACATCAGAAATGTTGCCCACCAATACGGAGTCTTAAATTCTGCAAAATTGATGATGTTTATTAATGCAAATATGATTCTTTATGCCTTTATTTGTGTGCTGCTTATCTTTCATGGAACTGTTCTCATTGTGTTCTTTATGGATGACAATTAAAAGAGTTACATGACTAGTAAGTTAATTTATGCTGCAACATGTTTATATAATTGCAGAGGTGATCAGTTTGGCTACTGTATAAATGACAGACTGCTGACTGACTGACTGATTCCCGGAGGGAATCTCTCTGCAGGCTGCAACAGCACATGTCCTCATTTTTCACACAGTTTTCCATGAAGCAATGAAGAAAAAGTATTGCTTCTTCTTCGTTTATGTTTACATAAGAATATTTACCATCTAAGACATGAGTGTCATTTATGTCTTTTATGTATATAAACATCTCTGGGTCTGTTCCAGCCTCATACAACCTGTTTCAACCGTGTTTTCATATACATGGAAAAATAGGTATATCCGAACATACACTATTTGTTATAAACAATAAATGTTATCACCCTCCAACCATTTATAATTAAGTTCTTTATTGTTTTACAAATATTAAGTTATCCACAAAATAAAATAACTTATATATTCAAACTTAAAAAATTATACTTTTAAAATAAAAATACATATCACATTCACCACACACGCTATTTTATGTCAGTGATTTCTCCAGGATATAAATGGTCTAAATGTGCAAACAATTGAAACGAATTGAACGAAACTTGTCTCTGTAAAGCACATTACAACAGGAACTCTGGGAAACAATTAACTGACAACTCAAAATTCTGTTGATATTGTCTGACAAATGAATTGTTATTGTTTTGTCATATATTTGTCTACATATTTGAGATATGCACTGTTCAGAAGAAACTCACACAAATAAATAAATACAAAGCAGAAATATCATAACCAGATAAAAACAAAACAAACAAACAGGACTTCTCTATCTATTCTTCTTTCATTAAGGGGTAAACATAAAATGACTGCATGAAAATGGGGTGACACTCCATTCTAAATTCTGTTGACAGGACTGCAGATTTATGTATCACACATGACACTAGATAGTTTAGATGAGCAAATGTGTTATTGTAATTTTAACTGGTTAAAATTATGTGCAGATAAACAGCAGAATAATGTATATGAATAAACTTTCATTAAAAACTGTGAAAACATCCTTAGATAAACCTGAACTGTAGCAAACCTAAAATGTTTAGATTTCTTACACTGGCAATGGACAGTTTTTATTATTTTTTTATAGAATATTTAATTATATTTCATTTATAAAAATATCTACTACATAAATATTTAGAAGACGCTAACAGATGCTAAAAGTGATGCTTAAATTTTGTTTCACACTCATTTCTAAACAACTACCTGTGTCTCCTTTGGTTGGATCAGAAAGTTTAGCATCAGAAATGTATTATTTTATAATGTTTGTGATGTCAAGAGGCTTGTAACTATCACATTATAGGTGTGGCAATCAGGATGTGGTCATACATTTGTCTAAATATCTTCTGACATTAAAAGCTCTGGTGAATATGTTTCCGTTTCTGTTACAGTGAACAGAGGCACAGCCAATAGTTTGCAAAGAAACATCAAACACATTATCCATAGAGGTTTGATACAGATGCTTCCAAAAATTTGGTTTATCCAATCTGTAGATTAATGATTTTCAGTCCATGATAAATGTCCATTTCCATTCCCAACTAGTCGCCAGACAATTCCCAAATGACTGATTCCCTGTTTGCACATGACTAAAATCCATTCATCTGACTGTGGTCTGCTTAAAAGGTGTCACTTGAAGTCTTTGAAGCCAGTCTACACATTATTAAACAGACCTGCTGGCATTTTTAAATGGATATTGCCTGGTATATGACACCATACAGTAAGAGATTATCTCAACTCTTCTGACAAATGGTTCTGTGCAAACACACTTTATTTGATACATTTTTCTTTAAACACCGAAATGAAATTGCTGTCTCAACCAGTGCTCTGTTGACAATATACTCCACAATATATTTATATTCTTAATTAATTTAAATTAAAAATACTTTATGAAATTATATGCAGTGCAAGTCCAAATTCAGTCTGAAAATGTGTGCAAACACACATTAGCACATTTCATTAGCACTGAATTCGCTTTAGTCCACACAGCTGTGCTTTCCATTCTAATCTTAAAATGGCAGTCCATCGCATGAAGGAGGGGTTTATTAGTGTCCCCGTGTTTAATGTCTGTGCCGATACATTTCATGGATAACTGCCTACTTGCAGACACTCACCCATTCTGTTATCCTGCATTCCTCACACACCACGTAACAACACCAGTGGAACTTGCAATTGCATCGTTCACTGCGGGTCTGCTGTAAAATGTTATGGCCTCGCCCACAGCACAGGCTCTCACAGTTGTCCATGCCTTGGCTGGTCTTGTTACAGATCCGACCCTGCGTCCCGGCAGAATCCGATCTTGGTTCTCTTTCACAAAAATCTGGGGATTTCTCAAAATAGACCAAATCGTGCAAATTGGCCCTTCGCCGGTACGTGGGGTGGGCATTTTCCACCTGTCCTGTATTTCTGTTGTGGGCTTTGATTAGCGCGGCAATGTTGAAGCGTTCCTTCAGCAGCGAGCCCACCGTTCGGAATTCTGGAGTCACCTGCCAGCAGGTCTTAAGCTGGCAGCTTCCCGACGTTCCGTGGCATTTGCATTTCCTCCTCATGTGGTCCACTACCACCTGCACAGGAGCAAAACAGATCAGGAGACGATTAAGATCTAGAAACCATACCAATCCTGGCAGAACAAATCTGTGCCTTAAATTACACTAATAGGAAAAAAACAGCTAAGCTTATTATTTGATGAATCAATATTTACTCATTAAAGCATAACAAATGCAATTTTTATCTATAGCAAATGTTTGTGTAGAGTGAATCTTGAATAGGATTGTGCAGAGCTTATGACATGTCAGGCATGGCTTTGAGATGAGACTGACCCACTCACAAGCTTAGACCTCCCATTCTTTCAACAATCCGTTTGTCTGTCAACCGTGGCTATAAACTTTTAGACCCAATTACTTAGAGGAAGAGGGGCCACCCTCACTACTGACAGATGCCCCAGCACCCACCCATATCAACAACACAAGCACAAACATTACGCTTTAACGATCCCACAATTCAAACTGTCTAGAGGTTCTTAACACTTACTGTGGGACAAAACACAGTTTGAACACCCTTAAAGATAATTTGAGTTTATTCTGTCAAAACTGCATGGATAAGGTTTCACTGCATGAGAAGTCAAACAGGACCAAACAAAGCTATTTTGTGTCACTCAGCCATGGTGTTTTTCCCCTCCTGTGCAATGGCGTAAGGGTGAAGAATCCAGAACATTATTTTTTCCATCCTCTGAAATGCGTCAAAAGTGCTTTTAATTCTCAGTGGATGCAGCATGAGAAAACACAATGTTCTGATGATCTGCAGACAACTGTTGCTGTTCGCTCCCAGCTGGAGGTCACTTTGCAGTTGTCAAAACCAGACGCCCACCATCCCTGAAGATCATGAATTCTTCAGGCTATGGTTTGCATGCTGGTGGTTTCTATTTCAAGCTCCTGCCCACCATAGGTGCTCATGCAAATGGTGGAGCTCTGTGTAATATGAATGAAAGGGTGGAGAGAGATATGAAATAGATATCACACACTTACTGAGGCCAAAGATAACAACAACAATATGCCCACAATGGCAAACCATGCACTATGAAATCTTCAGTTTATACAAAACATAAACACCAGAATCTCCCAATCTCCCTCAGGTGTGCACCCCACTGATGCTGGAATTAACCCTTAGCATTGAGATGACTCCCCTCCAGCCTGTGTGTTTGCATAATCAGCACAAGTTGTTTTATAAGACAGCAGATTTCCGAGAGGAAGCCAAATCAGTTCCCTTAGGGCCAATGGGATGTGGGTACAGACAAATAAAGATAGTCAAATCTTTTCGCTTTTAGTGCCGAGGACCTGACGGGTATTTAAATATCTCACCTTTAGCAGTTAGGGAGTGGACCTGAATGCTCTTGCCATGTGTGGCCCATTCTAAGGGAGCTACATGATGAAAGATTGGAGGATCTGATTGTTCATTAGCACCTGAGGGCAGGAGCAGCGTTGGTGCACAGCAACAGATGAAGTGTCAGGAACAGACAGGAAGTGCTCTCTTGGAAGCTCCCACACAATGTATGTGACAACAGCATAACCTGGGGGGGCGGAGCATCTGAATAAGGCCTGGCGAGCAGTCTAGCCTGAGGTGCTACAAATGATGTGCAGGAAGCTGATCTCATTCCTGTGTCTGCCATGAGCAGATTAACATCTTTAGAAGTGAAGCCTGTCAAAGGAAGAGCTCACAACTGCCTGGCTAGCACAGGATGAGAAACATCATTCATCAGCACATTAGTTTCAGTCACTGACTATGTCTACATGGACAACAGTAACATTATTGATATATTCTGACTGTTACAAAATGCAACTAAAACTCCCACACAACATTATTAGTGTGATTAATCTGTGTATGTGTCTATAATGCACTTTGATAATGCAACTAAAAAGGAATAACCACATTTAATTATTTCCAAAGTTGATTTGTGCATATTTGAGTATGATTTTAGCCAGATTAAGATAATCAGAAATAGCTGTATATATGGTAGTTCCCTTAATCACATTTTGTCTTAATCGGGTTAATATATTGTTATAAAATATTGTTGTTCATGTAAACATACTTCATGTATTCCACAGGTTCTATAGACAGTATATGAACAGTATAGGACTTATTAAGTTGGGTCACATACAGTAAATGTAGAGTGTAAGAGCATGTTATTATGGGTTGTTTTGGAAATCTAAAGAATTTCAGAAATGAATAAACCCAAAGGCATATTTCAAAAGAACACACCTTTTAAAGAAAGTCTGACATCTTTGGCAATAACACAGGTACAGAGGTAAACATGCAAGAGTTGAAAATATGTGAACTGTATGGCAACACGTGCCAGTCCAAAAACTACAGTAACAAAGCAGAAGGCACCATAAATGGGCCTGCAAGCAAAACATATTAGGGCCTATAAATTTTCACATTTTCATTTTAAACACACAACAGATGAGGATGTTTTGAAGGGTGTGCTGTAATTTCATTGGTGGAGAGCATACTGAGAGGCACATCTGGGTCACTATAATTGAAGAGAAGTGAGACAGACTTGCCCGTAAACTGGCACCAGACTGAGATCAAGCAAAACACATTGGTAACACATTTGGACCACAGGCAGTACACAACAAAACAGCCATAGATGTTCAGCCCCTTATTAAAACACTCACGCTGAATCAACAGTGTTAAAAACACTGTAAAGAAAATTAAACAGACCAACCATGAAAACTTAAGTTTAATTTGAGAAATCAAAGGGGTGCCAAAGTTACAACCTGCCATGATATGTATATTGCAATAATATTCTGACCACTTTGAACTACAGAAAAAAAACAGTTCAAGTGTAAATTCTGATAACCTAGAGATTATTGTGACAGTGGATGGCAAGAAATATATTTCTCAAGAACACCAACAATTTTAAAACATTGTTTGGCTTTTCAATATACAGTAACTGTTCATTTGAACACAATTATAACACTATAAACACTTCCAAATAAATAGCAGAGCATATGACAACATGATAATCCATTTTCTGGCCCTTGATGAATCCTAAATGGGAACTGTGCTATTCGATTGATGTTTCAGAAGAAACCTTCCACTAAAACCTAACGACACATTTTTGTGTCTGAGAGATGTGTGACCAGGTTATTATCTGGCTCTTCATTTGAGTATGTTTATATATATTTAAATTTATATTTACATTTATATCTTCTCTATTGTCTCAGGCTGAGTAATTAAGCACAAGTGTGTCAAATCTATTAATGTTAAAGCTTCTTACAAACTGCATTTCTAAACAGTCTCTTGCCCTTTCACTTGCCTCACTCTAAAAGTAGAAACTTTGCCTGTTTTCCCGGTCAGTCTTCATTGAGTAGAAAGAACTCCAATGAAAACATGCAAAAAATAATTTACAACCCAACTAGATGTTACCATGTAATCTGCAACTACTGCAGACATGCCATATTTTATGCCCTGCCTGTCCACATAATGTTCCCAGAAGCAGTGGATTGCAAGTACTAAAACAATACAATTAAACCGATTCTCTTCATGCAATTTCCTTTTTCCCTCAGTGTGTTGCTCTTTCCAGTGACAGACTGTTTAAAAGTTGTATTTGGGGAAGGAAGGGCGAATGTCTTTCTACTTCCCTCTCTGTTTGATGTCTAAAACCTTTTGCTGGCTTTAAACATCTGTTTCCAAATAGCCAGCAGCCACTAATTAGAGCTTTTACCAAGACTGAACGTCGTGAGAACCAGAGGGTGGGCATGAAGCAACATGTACATCCCAGTAAAGTCACAACATTCCTCCACAAGCGACTGCTTTCCCGGGGAGGGAGGTATTGAGGGAGGTTAGGGAATATTGGGTCTCATTCTAAAACCTGCCCCTTTACTTTTAAAAAAAGTAAAAGGACTGTAATATGGAGCATGTCTTTCGTACCCTGGATACCAACATAACATTACTGCACTGCTAATGAAAGTAACCTAACTGCTAAGCTGAGAAAAAAATGAAATATTGTTTCATGGATTTTACATGAAAGTCAACAAATTTAATTACAAATAAATGAAAGATTAAAAAAATGTCAGGTTTTTTCACAGCTTACTGACACTATAGGAAACTACAAAAAACCTGCCAACTGTAACATATTTCGGTAGCTACGAAGTTTCTTTTCTGACAATCAAAGTCTGATGCCAAACGGGCTCACTGGCAGCAGAAGAAATATTCATTAACAACGATTCTTCTCTCGATCATCTCACTTCTGCTGGCAGCCTCACCACACACCACACCTCCTAACTGATCTCCTCACACAACAATCCTGAAGTTCCAGCTCCCTTTAAACACCATCCAATATAAATAGCAATTAATCCATTTAGACACAGATAACAATGCAAGTCCTTTGAAGTGTCAAGCTTCAAATGCACAAATGTGGAGCTTCTGCCAAAGAAATCACAAATGATAATGATAATTATTGAAGGTTAAAAAAAGACACTGTGACAGAAATAATTACTGATAAAACATTACGAAATATCACATATCAAAATACCACAGTTACAGCCTCCAGAACAAAGTGACAAACTGACTTTTAATGTGCTGAATCATTTTTACGTAAGAGTTGGGCATGAGAATTATCTTCAGTGCTTCAGATGGAAAACAGAGCTATTATCTGCTACTTTCTGGGGACTGACAGAGTGTGTTTTGTCTGACTAATCAAGAGAACCAGAAATAAACCGATGGAATGATACAGAGACAAATTGGAGAAGAGGAAGCGGCAAACAATGAACAATTTGCAACTCTGTGTGAACCTGCCAGTGATGCCCATCTGAGCTTATCGATCTTATTTACACTGCAGTTCTGACAAAGAGTGACAACAGATTAATCCATCATGATATCTTACCACCCACATCTGTGAACACACACCTGATGAGCTGTCCATGTGTGAAAAGCTTCAAAAAATTAAGTGTCTGCTATTCAATATATTATGGCAGTAATACCCAGAGCAAGAGTACAGCTACAGTAAAGGGAATGATTATATATGAACATGAAAGCAGGGGGAGGAGTTAAAGAAGTTGTACAAAGACTAAGGAACAATAGAACCTGCAGAGAACATGGGCTAGAGCTTTTGTACATCATAACTGCTTATATGATCAGAAACAAGGATGTATATACAGTAGATTACAATGTTTATACACATCTGGTTGGATTTACTGTATGTTTCTCAATGTTTTCTAGTGGCTGAAGACTTTTGCAGGCATCTTTAAAGCATCTGCTTAGTCAGTTTTCCTGATAAATGTACGCAATGTGTTGTTTTTTATAGCAAAATATAAATAAAAATCAAGTGAATGAAACGCAACAAGTGGCTGGAACATGTGAGAAACTCTTAAGATTGCTGGAAGATCATCACAGGTGGAAGTTGGGCAAGAGAACACCCAGAATGTGCAAAAGATGTTATCAAAGCAAAGGGTGAATCTATAGTTTGTTTTACATGTGTCTGGTCTAGACTTTCATTGCCTTTTCCATACTAGAATTTTCAAGAAAAACGACCTTCAGGTTATTATGTCAGCCATGTCAATTCAATTCAGTATTTATATAATGGTGCACTGTTTTAAAGCACCTCCACAGGAAACATTGCAGTAAAATGTCTTAAGACCCACAGGTCCTCATTAAGCATTAATACAATTATGCCTTACTACATTTGTGTGTGAAAACCCAGTAAGCAAACTTGCAATATGTCTGGTTATTTTCTCTCTGCATTTATTCCATCTGCTCCACAGTGACACTGATCTGCCTCTTCTTACCTAATTGGTCCAATACGGGCAAACAGAGAATACCTCCATCCCTCACATCACACTCACAGCCACCAGCAGAGCCTCACTGATCAAAGGAAACACCAGGGAAGGCATATTTTGATAAAGCTTAAATGCCTTTTAAACATTCCCAAATCCAAAGATAACATTTCAGAGAATCATGTGTTTGCTTTTGCCTGAGTAAAGTTATTGCACATTGAAGGGTTCTGCTGTTGGTAGGTGGTTTGAGAGGGTGGAGAGCAGAAAAGATTTACAAGAGTGCGTAATTAAGCTTAGACCGGGCATCTGTGCGTGTGTTTATACACAGACGGGGGCTCAGGCAAAAAGTTCACCAAAGCTTTCATGATGCCAAGGGCCTTTTGTTAACTGATGAACACATATAAGGACATAGGGAACAAACAGACCAATATGTTAAGCTTGGCAGCACATTTAAAGGAAGATCTCAACTGCTATTGTCTTCTTCAGAACATATGGCACGGTTATAGTATCTCGGTAGAAAAGAAGCGCTCATCTTTGAACACCACTGTTTAACACACCTTAAATTGGAAAGTTAATCTCCTTTGCATTCTTTGGAAACATAATGCAACACTGATTCATTCTGGCTTAGTGTCACCCACCCACTGCACATCACAGTATTACAGATAGCATTTAACACAGCTAGCATAGCACTGTCTCTCACCTGCCTGCCAACTCTGTTGTTGTGAAGTCTCATCCTGGAGTGAATGTCTCTGTACATCTCACGGGAGTCCAGGAACTCCTTGGAGAACCGTTCTCCAAACTCCACGTTTGGGCTGCAGCCGCCCCATTCCCAGGAGTCTTGGGGGCCAAGTGTTTCGGCTGGAAAGTGTTCCATTACTCCGTGGACCATCCCTTTGCCCCGGTTGATAGCCTCCAGCTGCAGACGGTTGAGTTTCACCCTAAAGGCCTCCTCATCTCCCCTCCGTTTCTCATCGCAGCCACAGGCCTTCAGCTTGCCCATGGCGCAGGCGTTGGAAACGGCGTGCACCACACCGGCCGCCGCTATGGCGTACGCAAATGCGCTTTCCCTGAAACCTGCCAATGAGACAATAGTGATTATTCAGAAAAGCTTCTCAAAGCTGGTCCATCCACCACCCATTTACCCTAGATTAACTGTTTCTGTGCTATGTGAAATGATCTCTATCATGCTCAGCACAGGGGAAACCACAAGCGCTCTGATGCTTGTGTGGCATTGACAGCAGTACCAGTATGTTCTTCCACACAACAAATACAGAGGGAAAAAAACGTAAGAGCTAGAGGAAGACCTCACAGAAACAACAAAACTGTGATCACCGAGCAGAGCTTAAGCATCCAATCAACGCATGTATGTGCAGGAACAATACAGAAGGTGTGGAGATTTCTAGCTAACTTGGCTAAGCACAGACATGCTCGCCTGCAGAAAGACTCTGTGCTGAGCTCAAAAACGTGGCTGCAATTAACCTGGCTACTGTTAGACGTCTAAGATCTGTGCTAATCACATACTGCGTAGCTGCACTCATCTGGATTTCGGCTCTCATCCATTTTGGCGCTTTATTGTAAACAAAGTGTGACAACTTTCTGACAAGATTTAAGAAATTCCTCAGCAAAAGGTTGAAAAACACATGAGAGCCACATGTAGACCCTAGCAGTAGCGCGCTATGATGTTGTTGTCACTAAGAACATGTAATGTATGCGTGTTTTTCTTCAGTTTCCAGAGTAAAGAGGCTTCCTCACCAGAGGTGCCAGCATCTGCTGTAGCCTTGTTGAGAGCTAATGGCCTCAAACAATAATAAACTGAAGCCTCATAAAAGCAGACTTCTCTGAATCACTTTCAGGGACAGATGGGAATTAAAGAGGGCCACGCTCAAAAACATGAAAGAGCCTGAAAGGGCTAAATAGTTTTTAGGTCCTTATGTTTGCTAAAATCAAAGGGCACCGTTCCAGCATTAAAAGACCCTCTGAAATATACATAAAAATCTTTTTTGCTCTTAGAAAAAGTTTATCAGGCTAGTAAATGTCAACTATGAAAAATGTCCATAAAAATACGAAAAATGTTCTTAAAAATACATAATTTAATGAATTCTTAGGTGTTTTTATGACCACTGAGGACCTTTGGATAATTGTAAATGATACTTCAAGTAAAACAGAAAGTTTCAAGTTTGAACAAGTTTTAAACTAGCCATGACCCCATGTCTTCCACTTAAAAAAGTGTGTTTAATGCAGATTTGGGCTTGTTTTGTTTGGCCTATGAATGTTGCTTTGCCTCACCTCACCCCTGCATCCTGTTTCGTCCATCTTCAGGTATTACAAATGACTAATGAGAATGAGACTTAAATCAGGTGCAAACCAGTCACAGTCTAGAACTTGTTGCATTTTACAACAACCCTTGGCTGCAGTTGCTGCTTATGAGGCTTGAAGAAAAGATGTGAGACAGCTGAACGATGCGCAATCGATCATTTCAAAACACACAAAGACTCAGTCGCACACCTACTGTCCCACCCACAGTGACATACACACTAAAGACAAACCTGCCGAGATGCAGAAACACACACAAACACACGCACATTAGCACATACACACTTAAACACACACAGCTAGCTGGGTGCTACCGTTTCGTGCTATCCTCACGATTCTATGGGGGACAAATGGCACTTAGGCAGCAAGGATGGACATGGAAATGCTGTTTTAGATTTCCTTCCAAGCCAATGAGAAACCCATGACAAATGAATCTAACAAATAATTTAAAGGCAAAGGCACACCCGGCTGCACTGATGGTGCAGGAAGTGGAAAATGAATTAAAGATAGAAAGAAACTGTCACTTTGGGTTACAGAAACTAACTAAACAGGTTTATGCTTTTGCCACTGAGGGTTGGGAAAATGCTGAAAGCAAATTCACAGCACTTAAACTGGCAGTAAAAAGCGTTAGCTGGCCGGGGAAGCCCTCCTGCAGAATATTTACATTCATTTTTTAAGTAATACGTCTATGACTGATAGATGTTTCCTGCTATGAAACATTTATGTGTGTTTCCACCATTACACAAACATCACAACATTCACAAAGCATTTATTTACAATAACGGTCAGTTCTGCTCTTTCTACAACAAATCTACCACAAACCAATTTACCTATCTGCAATTACTGTAACAACTTTTTATACTTTTGGCCTATGAACACTTTGAATTGAAACCAAAACAATACAATTTTAAAATCAAAAATGTTAAACTTGTCCAAACACTCCATCACATGAGTGTATCTTTAAAATGATAAACTGTTTAAATCAGTTCATGTTTATTCCGTGGCTCACCTCTGCTGAAGACAACGCTCTCATAGGGGATCTTGTTTCTGGTCTCCAGGCTAGAGCAGTTCCAGCGGTGTCCTCTGAACTGATGCTGGCACTCGTGGATGGCAATCTGGATGCCCTGTATGGCAGAGGCCGCTACATCTGGATGTCTCATGCACACATCCAGCTGTTTCTTTGTCAGGCCGGGCAAAGTCAGACACACCGTGTTGGCATTTAGAATAGGGTCAAAGGGAATCTTTAGTCCCAGGATTTCATTTGAATCTGCCCTAGAAGAGAAAATGAAACCTTATGAAGTATCCAGCACACAAGTTAAACTGCCTGATGTTTTATAAAACTTACAACCTACAAAGTTTAATAAAGATATTAAATAAAGATATTTAATAAATAAAAACACTGTATGTTGAAATACATTACATACATACACCAAGTACATCACACCAAAATCAACCTAAATGATTTGGTTGAGATTACGACGGACACAACAGCTTTCCAAGTTAGGTAAAACCACAGCCGAGCGTAATAAACCGCACACTAAAATTACACAACACTAGTACAATACAAACAATACAACAATATTACAAACTAAACTAAAATGCAAACAAATTATAACACTGATATTAAATGAGCTATGTAGTGAAACTCAATAATTGAAAATCAAATTATAATTATTATTGTTGTTATTATTATCATTTTAAATGTAATGGCAAGCTCTACATTATACAAATATTAGTATTATTAACTTTTTTCCTATTAAATAAAGCAAATCTTTGTGAAACTAAAATGAAATGAAAAAATAAATGAAAACGTTCTAAGAACATGAAAAGTTCACATCGTATTACTTTTCCTAAGGATGTTTGAAACAACACCACAAACTGCAAAACGTGGGCAAAATATTTGTTAGGGTTCAAGAAAACAATATAAAGTCATATCACAAACGCGTTCCTTAATTCCAGCTCTGAGAGTGAGAGACGTTCTTTGCACATGCGGGAAGTTATTTAAAAGTTACTAAGTCATTGAAGTCAAATCGCTCAGCAAAACCATACCTTTGTAGAAGAAGAGAGACCCACGCCAAAGAACACAATAGTCGAAATAACAAGTAATCCATACTGTTGTTGTTCTTCTGCACAACTCTGTCACAGGAACACTTGCGCTCCAACAGAAGTTCCGTCCAATATGCGATCAGCGATCCGGATCAAATCCTCCAAATCTGATGGAAAATAAAATGATGCTGGAGAGACATTCGTGATAATTCATTCATGAAACGGACACGCAGGTGCGACGATTCCCGGATCACTTTGCAACTTTTCTGATGGTGCTTTCAGTCTAAAGGGGAATGAATGAACATCCGCACACGCGTTGTCAGCATATCATCTGTCAGAAGACGCTCACGGTTTACAACAGGACGCAGGCTCAGCTATCTGCTGTCTATAGGACTTGTGATGTTTGCCTTATCTTGATGGCACTCAAGTCTACTCCACTTAACTCTTTGCCAGCCCACCTTTACGTCAGCACGCACAGTCACTGCCATGGAGGAGAAGTTCCTCATTATTGGCATCCAGATTGAGAAGATAAAGTGGAAAGTTACAACAGTTCGTCTCATTGAGATGAGTGGGACTGCTGAGCAAGATACCCTTTATCAGAGATGTGCATTTTGTCTCTGATGTGTACAAGACAAAATGCATTCATTCAATTAATGTGAAATAAAATTAATGTTGTCTTTATTCATATGAAACATTATTTGATAAAATGGAAACAAGAGAGAAAAACATATAAACAAATAGGACGGTATATAAACAAATTTACTGATTTCTTATAATGTTTTTAATATCCTAGCACAATTGTACAGCTTGTAGTTCCTAAACATATTTACAGAAAATTATTATCTTAATAAAAAAATTGTTCATTTAAAATATTTGTGTAATATAAATATGTTATCTCCATGTATATCTCTAATATATAAATATATATGTATATATATTTTTCTGTGAATACATTTTTCTTAGCTCTCTTTTATGTTACCTGGAAAGCCAATTACAAACTGCATTTAACCAATGCAAACCAATGACAAATGCAAAATACAGCCACATCTTACATGCCAAGAAAAGAGCCAAAACCCCATTAAGGCTAAAGTCTTACCACAGCTTTGTACTGTTTAATTTCCATAGGCTTCGTTGTAATACTTCATTTTAAGACTTAAATGAAGAGTGTGTGTACAGCAGTATCAATAAAGCAGACCGCAGAACGTTACTTCAATGTGGCAAAGACGTTTTAGTCACAGTGAGGTCACAGGAGGGAGTCAGTACGGTTTAAAACTTTAATCTAAAATGAGGGTGAATGGCCCTCTCTGACTCCAAATGCATTGATAATAATCTGTTTTTAATTAGGCACCCAACTCCACTCGTTTATCATTGCTGGTTCATGACAAGTTAGAAACATTACAATGGACATATTTCCCCTCAAATGGTTACCAGTAAGATGTCGCAACCTTCGGAAAAAACAAAATTCTGCTTCCATCTGGTGTGGATCTTTGCCAAAAGATCTGTTGTCAAAGAATTTAACACATGCTGGTTTAAATTGGGTCCCAGTGTTAACAAGGGAAGCCGTTGCTCTGTGATCTATTTAATTCTAAAACATTAAGCTAATTTAGAAACATTTACTCACACTTCTTTTACAAATTTTGTAAAAGGCAAAATCATTAGAGTAATTTTGCATTTATTAACCATTTAGCAATTTCAGCCTTGTGATCTAATGACTCATATGTGTTAAAGAGTTTTGTTCATTGACTGTAGTGATTACCAGAACAACCCCAAGGCAAAAGATAATGTTAAATTGGAATTTCCCACGATAAAGAGGTGCTGAGCTTGCACTTTGCCTCAGTGATACTGCGCTGTACATAGTAATAGCTTGTCCTTGTCCAAATGGCCCCACCAGGACATTTGAATTATTCACAGTCTGTTGGGTCTCAGAACTTCTCCAAGCAACTTTTCATGCCTGATTCAGAGTAGGCAGTGACAACACAGAGATATTAGATGTCACACAAATGAAGGAAGAAAGATATATGTGTACCAATATGTACCCAGGACTTTCATTCTCTCTATAGACAGAAATTACATTTTAGGTGTCTTCCAACAAAGATCACCAGTATGATTATTTTGTTTTGTAGTGTGCAATGACCACAAAAAGAAACACACACACACATAACTTTGCTCAAGGTCTTTAGAAAGTATGCTTTCTGTCTCCCTTTAGTAATTAAAAAAACATCAACATGGCACTTACTCCTGTTACTAAGGGTGTTTTTAAAGGAATTAGAAAATGTAACCCCCTGCTGTGGAGCTGTGACACATCTGTGGAGAAATTAGCTTTTGCAAAGAAACCTCCGGGGAGAATAAAGATGAGTACCAAGCATTGGTACTAGAAACCACAAGAAATGCAATATATTGTGTCATTAAGCCATTAGAACATGATGGGAAAAGGCCTTTTTGATTGGCCTAATGGTGTAAGTACTGGCTCACGAGACACAGAAAATGAAGCCCTCAAGGAATCGAAAAACAAGCACTGTACGAAACAGCACAGCATGTGCAGAGCCCAGGAACTCTGATCTGCCTGTTGATATGTTGAGATGGAAATGGTTGTAATCAATTAAATGTTCATTGAGTTGGATCAAAACATTTGGGGGATTAGAGAAGTTTTGTTATTGACTATCTTAGCAACCCAAACAAAGAGTGTCTTGTGCTGGTTAAGAGACGTCTTAAATTGGCCGCAAAAGATCTTTATAGGCCATGGAACGATGCAGTCTGTTTTAATCGTAGTTGCATCGTTTGTGAAATTGTTCACTAGCAGTGTGGTATTAGTGGTTATCCATGATGTGCACTAGTTGTTTGACTTAATGACATGCAAACTCACTTTGAAACAGCACAACAGGAAGTCTTTACTTTGATGGAAACCTGCAGTTCATTAAGAAACCCAAATATTCATTTCAGCAGTTGAATTTGAAGAAACAAACATTTGTATCAGTTACTGCAAGTGCAACTGATAAAAGTTACTGATCATTCAAATATTTACTATAATGAAGTAATGTTTGTATATATATTTTTAAAATGTATGTTATTAACTACCTGACTTGATAAAGTTTTAATACAAAAATACAGATTGGTGGACAACCACATAATAAGTCGGGATAAGTGAAGAACGATAGCACCATAGCTTGTCTATGTACTGTGACGTGCAAATTAACCGCACTAACAAGTAACTAATATAGCCAAACCAAAAGGCGCCCCCTAAAGGCCACAGGTGCATGCACATGACTTTCTATAAAAGCACATGAGCTTATTTTTTTCGATTTTGATCAATAATGATATTAAAAGACTCTAAGATATTCAGAGTTATCTAAGTCACTGCCTTTATAAAACAAGTATTGCTTGTTTATCTAACCACTTGGCTTACTGTTTGGTATCACTAATAAGCAGAATTGCTGTTTGCTTGTTTTCTTGTTACTTTGAAAATGTTTGGTTTACTGCAGCAGATGAAATGAGTGCAATGGTATGTGGAGCAGGCTACTGTATTAGTGATAAAAGCTTTTTTTGCCATTTGACAAAAATATGTTTTAGGTTTGGCAGCGTGCCATTATTTTGTTTATTTGTATTTGAGTTGCATTTCTTGATATTAACCACAACAGTGGTAAACTTCTTAAAACGTTTTTTATTAGATTAAATTTTATTATCGGGAAAACGGTTTGAGGGAAAGAACAACCAAAAAGCAAAAAAATGAATTTCACAATTTTTTGTAGTCTGTTTGTCCCTCGTTTGACTCTAGCATGCACTTTAACTGCATGCCTGTTTGTACAAAACCAGATGATTCATGTATCCCAACATAATCTGAGACATTGAACATCTTGTGTGCTACAATGGAAACATTTCTCAAAAATGTACATTTGCAATTTTTTAACCTGTTAGTTTCCTGTTTTAAATTTGATTTAAAAAAAACATTGTTTTAACTTGTTTTTTAAACTTTGAGACGTATAAAATACAGAGTCACGCATGCCTAAACAACTCTGTATGAAATACTATGGTGTGGGTCGCCACAGGGGATTTTATTCTGGGGCACAGATCTCTGTTTCTGAACAGATGCCTGCCTCTGTTATTCATTCATGAGCAAATGTGAGATTATCCAGAGACATATGAATCCTCTGTTCCAAAATGATTGCTGCATGCTGGTGGTTTCTGGAGGGAGAGAGAGAAAGAGAGAGAGGGTGAGAGAACAGGCAAAGTAAGACAAAGAAAAAGGAGGGAATTTAGACTGAATGAATATAAAACTGTGGGAGACATTTCACCTGGGAATTATGATTATTTAGATGGTGGAGATAACAAAGTCAGTTCTGACCTTACACTATATCTATACTAAGACTCCATAACTAAACTTCCCATGATGCTTTGCACTCAACAAATACACTTAATACAAAATCTTTCCTCACAAATCAAACAAAGGAGTGTCTTGCATACGCAGTACACCCAGACACATTTATTTTGAAGAATTAAAGTTGTTTTACAGTTATGCTACCAACAACTGTATTTTTTCAGTCTCTACAGTTTCTGCACCACCTGTAAACTGGACTTTAATATGTAGTGCTTGTATTTTCTTTGTATACACTGTAAAACTATCCCTAGATCAAATTCATGACGCTGTTTATCCAAAATATTTATCTGTTTTTAGTTCTAGTCACTTGCAGCAACACAAGTAATGCACAAGTGTGTTCAAATAGGCTTAAGCTGAAGCCAATGCCCTTCCCATCATGCAACAGGGCATGTATAATTAATACGATTGCATTGTTTGACCATTTGCTGTTTTATTTACACTGTCGTTGTTTATTTTGTTGTCATGTTTATTAACTTGTACTGTGATGTCAGGATGAGTTTGTTTCTGTACTCACGACAGCCGGCTAATAGATCATTATATGTGTTTTTGTTTTGTATTTTGTGTATTTTATGACTATCCATGGTATTGTTTCAATTAGTACAACAGACAAAATATTTATTTAAAGTTTTTGCTTAAAGAACAGTAAAGGAAATTAACTCTTCTAGGCTAATACGCTCCATTCAACAACTTGAATTAGATTGTAGTGCAATATAAAACCTTGAATGTCGCAAATGACTGATTAGTGTGCTAAGAAGCTGTCAGTCAGAGTCCAGGCAATCTACTGTTCAGTGGCACAACAGCATCTGAAGAGCTGCCTGTAAAGCGTACAGCCGTAAAATGAGACCACCCTGTTCAAATAGCGCCATCTTGTGTTAAATGTTGGAAAGCGTGTATGTGCGTGCAGAGGTTGGCGTTGTTCTTTGGGACCTTATGCCTGAAACCACAAATCCATAAACACTTTGCAGGCCCATTTTGGAAACGGCAATCCTGATCTAACTGAAGACAGAGGCTCGATTTCCATCTGGCAACTTCAGTGTGGAGAGCACGCAAACAGCATCGTTTATTGACACAGCCCTGGTACGTTGCTTGGATATCTTCACGTTCTGGGGACTACTAAAGTCGGTCCAAATAAGACAAAAATGGTAACTATGAGTCAGCTTTCTTGTGGAGATACTATCAGCACTTAAACTCCTGACGTGGGAGTTTAATAACCCACTGAGAGCACTAAACTCAGTTTATCCACAAAAAGAAATGGTGCAGGTAATTGTGTTATTTGCCGCACAGAGACGCTGCCGTTAGAAGAAATGAGGTTGTCTCGGCCCTCCGCTGAGCTGCTGAACTTCCATGCCCTGTAGCAGGACACATAAATATCATGCTCCTATCCCACAATGCACCACACAGTCTAAGGCAGCCTAAGTTGTAATTAGACTGATTACCTCCAGATTAAATCTCATGTGAGGACTCAGTCTGTACTCACAGGTAGACTTTTACGAGTATGAAGCATCTTTGTTTAGATAAAGACTGGTTGTCAGAACAAGGGGGAGCAGGGTGGTGCTATATTACTGATAACTTTGTATTCAGGCTATATACCACACACATGCAACTATATACCACACACATGCATGCAAACATATATTTACTATTTCCTTTTTGTGTTTTTATACTTGTTTTTATGACAAGATACTTAAAGGTATCTCTCCTTAAAGGAGTCTCTCTATATGCTGATATAAATCTTCTATCGTATTTGTATTATTCTCTATTATTGCAGGCCACAAAAGTTGAATAATTTATTATTTAAGAACCAAATTTTCCCAAACCTAGGAGTCAAGCAGTTCATAGTAAAAACAAGGAGCTCAGTACTTTAAGTAAATATTCAGTCCTATATTTACTGTAAAACAAAGTAAGACGGCAATTAAAGTGATAGGGCTTGTTTTCTCCACTTGGAACTGACTGGATCTACAAAAGCAGGTAATTTGAAGTCCGTAACTGACCGCTGGGGGAGTGATTATTGTCTCTGGCTCCGCCCATGCTGTCAGACTAACCTCATCATAGATGGATTGTCAATACAAAAGGACACATGAATTTAAAACAATGATGTTCATGGTGAATATTAATATTACAAAATTATATTTTAAAAAATGGAATAATACATTTTGATTTCACAGTGATTTTAATAAAAGCCAAATACATCTTCTTGTTGTTTTGATGACTCAAAAGTTGTGCTCTAAAAGTTGTATATTAATATTGACCCATATAATTAGCATCTGTACATGTGTAACTGGAGTCATAGTCTTTCATTATCAGTTCCTCTGCACATCATTTTCTGGATGGTCAGGGGAAATGCGAATGTATCCCATCATGCCATGCTTCCACCCACACTGGCAGCCCTTCATCAATGCCCTGTGTGTTTTACTATCAGCATACCAAGAAAGAACAATTGTCGTATTCCACTATTTGTGTTGTTTTTTGTTTTTTCTATATATCATTGTGTCTCTCTTCCAAATGCTCCTGGCACATTCCCTTTCTCCATTTGTCCGTTATCTTCAACACTGTTGGCTACACAGCCCAAATTCCTGGAAAATATGAACTTGTGCCGACTTGCAGGACTAATACAAAGGGAGTCTTTTCCAACTGTGTAAATAACTCAAAACAACTTTTTTGAGTGGCAAAATGATACAGTTGAAGATGAGGTGTAAAAGACATCTCTGAAAATTGCTCCAATGAGAGAGAGAGAGAGAGAGAGAGAGGGAGAGAGAGCGAGATGCATTGAGGCTTGACCCCATGTGAAGCGAGGCAGTTAGATCAACATTTGTACGATTTGTTTGAAGTCAATGACAGGAAAGTGTGACATAAGCTTCATTATGCTGTCTGTATAAATATCTCTGTCTGAAATGGGATCAGGTCTGCTAGTCAGAATTTCATGTGAGAGTTACAACATTCAATTACCAGTCAGGAAAAATTGGAATCATTTACAAAGAGACACTATTGAAAGATTCCTTTTAACGGCATTTCGCCAAACCATGTCCATCAAAGAAAAAAATCTTAAGGTTAGACAAGTACAGACTCTTTATTTGTACATCTTATATGTGTAATCTCATTATATACTGTTTTAATGACTTGTATAAGATTGTGCAATTAATTATCCTTATTCTCTAAAAATAAATAAAGATGGAATATAATATTGATAGGCATGACAAAATAACAGAAAAAAACAAACTATTTAAGCAATTTTATTCAGTGATGGACAGCTGTAAGGAGGTATTTCAATTTCTCTTCAATTGTCTATTTTTATTTTTAGTATCTAAACTCCTTCCAATGGTATTGTGATTATTAAATATGCAAAAAAAGAAGAGAGAACATAAAAATGTGTTATAAAAAAGTTTTACACAGTCCATAAATTGAGCCAGATCCTGTGTTTTTTATATTACATGTACTGAACATAACTTTCCAGGTCTATTATATTTATTATGTTAAGGAAGGTGTGTTTGAGATTAACACCTGATCTTCCCCTTACGTAGTTTGAAAAACTTTATTTAAATCTGTTTCTTTTTCATCAGCAAATAAAACATTGTATTTAAAATTGAATGCATTTGTATGACACTGAATATAATAAACTTGATTCTTTTATTAAACAACAGCGTTTTAATGAACCACAGATACCACAAACAATCAACTGTCTGAAGTTGAATAGTCTGTGAAAAATCCTTGGAGTTGATTGGTTGCTATGGAGACCATTTCACTGTGTGTTACCCCCCTGGCAAGAGATTGTTGGAAACACAACAATGTTCCAAGGTGATAAAACAATGGAAATTAATTTCTCACACATTCCTGTGATGATTGTGGTTAATGACCATCTGTGATCAGTTTTGGGGCATGTTGAGCAGTGTTAGCGTACTGGAAGACATTTCAGAGCATACACAATATGCAAGAACTCTTTAATCTAAGAACAAGCAACCAAAACTGAAACAAACCACTGACAATGTCTTTACTAGAGAGGAAACATGAAATAGAGTGATTGTATCAGTAAAAGTGCATTAAAGCCCTTTAGATTAAATATATGACAAATACAAACACATAAAGGTTGTTTTTACATTTGCATTGGCTACTGTCTCTTTGAAACCCTTTAAGTTTAAGAGTAAAACAATGTTACTTTTTCTGTTTTTTTTTCTTGATTTTTCTCATGTTCAAAGTGCTTCAACAGCAAATGACAGCGCATTAGCCAAATCATTAAAAGTAGTCATCTTTTTAAAAATGCTTATAAATAAGAGTCTTTATTTTGTGTCCAGACTATGCCCATTTTACAGAGTGCTATATCACATATCATTTCTGTCACTTCACATAGCATGAATGCTCTTTGCCATTGCACATGCAGACATCATGCTTGTCTTATCTCACACCAAGGTTGCAATGTTGTCCCTACATGTATTTGGTGAACTGTTGAGACAGTGATGGAGTCTGTGCTCCCCCAGTAGAGGATATAACTATTATAGCAATCAACTGACAAAATATATAGGGCTGATCAAAAAGAGCCAAGAAACAGAAAAGCCGTCTTCACGTTGCTGATAATAATTTGTAAAGGTCTCGACTTCACAGCTGAAGAACCCGCAGTGCTTATGGGTGTTCAAACACTCCTACAGTGTTTTCCAAAGCCTTAGGGTTTGAAGTGTGTATGCATGATGTGCAGTGCATTCCAGAGTTAAACTATTTTCTCTAGATAAAATTTATTTTGTTTCAATGTTTTCCAGAACAATTCTGGCTTTAAACTCACACTTCTCAGTCCCTTAAGGGCTCACAGTTAGTGACACAAACTCAGTTCCTTCCTGACCGAGCATTTTTTACACTGCACTACGCAACACCAGTGGAAACGGCAGAGACAGTTTTCCTCCAGAACCACTGTTTCGTCACGGTAACCCCTTTCACAACACAAGAGGTCACAGCCGCTTACATCCAGAGCTGTGCTGTTGCATATTCGACCAAGAGTGCCCAGCGATCCCGTCTTCCTATTGGGGAGGCAGAAGTCTGGTGACTCTGCTGAGTAGATGAGATCCTGCTTGTCTGGAGGTTTGATGTTTTGGCCCACCGGGATGAGGGTCTTACCATCGTTCCCGCCCATCACCTTGGAAGCCCCATTGAAGCGCTCAAGCAAGCGGTCACCCACTTCACGGAAGTGAGGCATTTTCTTCCAGCAGGTCCGCAGAGTGCATGAGCCAGACAGCCCGTGACACTTACACTCAGTTCTCATATAATTCTTCACCGCCTGCAGTTCAAGACACAAAGATAGTTGAGTAAGATAAAAGGAGAAGCTATTTAGTAGGAATTCACCCTTGTCTCTTCCCTCCCTCTCTCCTCTGTAGCCTCCGGCCGCCTGAAAGCCAATCCAGGAGTTTGAGAACAGAGATTCGTACAGTTCCATACCTGTTGAAATTAACATCTGATAAATGCTGTATTAACATTTTTTCACTCTTTAATTCCAAACAAGTCACTACGGGCATTTAATCATATAATCATCGACCGAGAAATATCTGTTCCTGTCAAACATGCCTATTTACCCTGTTTTACCTGTGACTGACCCCGTGCTTAAAACCTGAGGCTATGAGACAATGACCCTGTAAGATGAAGCACCACTGACAATAGGAATTAACAAAGTTGAGGATTTGGTCAGTGGCTGACAAGATGTAAATTTCTATCTCTGAGGAATAATGCATAAAAATAAACTAATATAAGACAATGTACTAGAGAACAAAGTATTAAAAAAATTACACACTTTAACTATTAAATTTGTCTAATCAGTGAGTGAGGGAAATGAGACCAAGAGAGTGTGATGATGTTTGAGAACTAGTCTCAACTCAGTCCAGTGTGTCTTCTCCAGTCTCTGCCAAGTATAATTCCATAGCATTTCTGAGCTCTTCCATGCTTGGGCTTTTGATGTTCACCATCTGCTCATTTAAGATTGACTATCTCTGAAGGGTTGTACAGGCAAAACAGCACACGACTGTACTTGTAACATCCATGCACCGATGCAAAAAAACACTACTGTGATATCTCACCAGAAACAAGAGAAAACAATCATCTATTTTAAACCTGCATTGAAACATGAGGGCAGCAGGTACTGACTGAAGTTGCAAGCAAATGAAAACATTAAACCTTCTAGTCAACATGACTTCTTTTATTTTTAATTATTATTTAAACTGCACTTAATTTTTTATAATCTTTTTTAAACATTTACTACATTTTTTATTTACATTTACTAAAACTTACCTTGCTAGCATCACAATGCTCATTTTGTTTAGGTATATTAGGTTATTGTTTATGTTTCACATTATTTGTCACATTATTGAGCTATTTCAATCATTCATACATATATTATTATTTTGTGTTGAACAGATGTAGATTTCTGCATGAAGACAACAGTGAAATAACGTACCAGTCGTCCGGCTTCGTTATTATGAAGGTCTATCAGTGTGCGGATATCACTCTTGCCCTTTCTTCGCCTGGCATCCATGAACTGCTTAGATTTCTCATAGCCGAACTCCACGTCATCCCCGCAGCCCCCCCACTCCCACTTCACTCCTTCGGCCGGGCCGATGTTGGCTAAACGAGGGGGCGGTCCTCTGCTCCTTGTGGCCTCGCAGCCGCACTGCAGCAGCTCCCCCATGCTGCAGGCCTGCGTCACTGCATGCGTCACGCCCGCTGCGGTGATGGCGTACACAAACGCTGTCTCTCGGATGTCTGTGAAGACACACAAACAGCAGTGACATCAGAGAGACAGCCTTCAGCTGATGACAGCCAGACCGGCTTACACTGATTTCTGATAATCGTGGCACTTAAGATATCCCCCAGTCACATAGGCTATTTCTGTAAGACACACAGCTCAGCCACACCACCAGAGCACATGTGAGAGTCATGTGAGGCCTTACAGAACAAATGCATTTAACAATATGGAAGCAAATTTATTTAACACAAAATTGTACAAACATGCACAGATTACGTAGCTCACAATAATATTTAGACAGGTAAGTTTAGGCACAAAAGGGGTGGATTCACAGGGGTGGATTAAATCAAGTCACTTGATTTACTGATTAAATTTCTTTCTATTAGACAACATCTGCACCTATACATAATAAAATTAACAACTTCTAAGTAAGTAAAGTTCCTTTTATACTAAAATACACTTTCTGCTATTTAAAAACACTTACAGTCCCAGTAAAGCATGTCAGTCTTCAGCTGACAGTCTGATTCATCTCCCACAGCCCAGCGCTCAGAACCGGCCATTAAGATGGAGAACTGCAGTGTATAAACTGTGTACAGCACAAATCTGGCCTCATGTTTGCATCAGAATACCTGATAGCAGAGGACAACAGAAGAGCGGCTTTTATCCTGCGTCAGTGCTGCATGCAGTGAGTGTGTTGTCACTGTTCAGCTCAGTGCCAATTCTATATTGCATGATTCAGTGAGTGGGTTTCATTAAAGCCATCAAAATTTAATCAGTGCTCTGCAAGACTGACACACACGCAGAAACACACGCATACACAGATATTAATCCCAGCTGTCCATTCATGCGCCCACTGTCTTCATACTGTGAGGCAGCATTTGTTGCTGTGTGTGTGTGTGTGTGTGTACGCGCGGATAAACTCTTTGTGATTTACAAAAACAATTATGAAGCACCACACCTGAGAATTCCTGTAGCTTTTGGATGGACAGAAGGGCAACAGTTTGTATAAGCAAATGCTGTTTGCCACATTACTATCAATCTCTATCCTCCTGTGCCCTGTCTGTATAAGCAGAACCAGCCTTCCTTGTGGCATAAGAGCAGGTCCTCATTTTCAGTGGATGTTGATGAAACATGACAAACTTCATAACTCCTACATGAAGCTCTCTGCTTACTGCTGGCTTGAGTTGTTGGTCTGCTGTGCATTAGCAGACAGTACAGTATCTGGTTTCTGTACAGGCCATGGACCACCTAAACATCTGCAATAAGAATTACTGTCACTGTCTTCACAAAATATATTTAAGCTATTTTACTCAACTCTGGCAGATAGGGCTAAATAAATGCAATAGGTTTTCAAATATGTTCATTTTTGATTACATACAGTGACCCTTAATGTATCAGGACACTTAAATATGAAAAATGCATATATGTCTTTGCACTACATGACATAATATTAAACCAAGTGACATTTATTTTGTGGCATATTTGTTTAATGTGGTTCACTTAACAATAAAGTTTTTTTATTGAATTCAGGTTATAAATGATGATACAATTGTTTAAAACCAAGACAAAGTGTTTGGACTCTCTCTGGTTGTGAAGGTAAGTGGAACATCAGGTCATGTGATGAACTACACCTGTGTCAGAAAGTGTCTTTATATTTAATAGGGCCAATGTAAATAAACAGGCATCACAAACAGTTTTTATTAATGGTTAACCAGTCCTAACCATGAACCATGGTGACATGACTAGGTTGAAACGGGTGATGCATGTTCTTGTGATACCATCAGTCACAATGGTAACTCGTTTGCTAGCCATAGATTTCACTAATGCGTGAGGGGTGATTTATAATTTTGGTACACATAAAACAATGTTCAAAACCAAGTCAGACCTATCATTACCAGACAATATTTTGTAAACATTGTAATGTCCTACATTTGAACTATTGCACAGACAAAACTGGCCCCTTCAGCTTCACAGTAATCTAATCCAATACATTCATAAAACAGAGGCTGTCATGACAGACCAAGGGTAAAAATTCTCTTGATTTCACCTCCCTCTCTTATTTTTTCCTCCAAGACACAAATTCCAAACAAATTTTGTGCAGCTGTCTGTGTCTGGGCCTGCCTGGGAAGAGGCAAGCAAATTTAATGCCAGAAGGGGCTTCTGTGAGAATTAGCAAATTTTTTTAATGCTCAGTCTTGAGTCAATGAGGCACGGGGCTGCAGGATAAAACGAGAGGAGAAGGCAGAGCCCCTCCAGCGCTGAAGGGTGGGAATAATTCTGATTGATTTATTTTGCCACCATGTGCTGTCTGCATGCAGAACTGGTTCAGACAATCTCTGACTGCACAGACCTTGTTGCATATCTGGGAACCACTTTTGTCAACCAAAGGCAACTGCACAAATTCACACTCTCATGTGGTTATTCTCAAACACAGACAACATAGTTACTCTTGTGTGTATAAGAGAACGATTAAGGAAGGGCTGACTGCAGCTTTAAATGATAACACGTATTTAAACAGTTCTTCATGCTGTGTATACTGACCTCTGACCTGTTCCAGCAGTGAAGCTGGAAGGAACGTTCTGGAACAGCACCGAAGAGTGTATTTTTAAAATCTTTTTTTACATGGCTGTGGAACAGGATTAACTAGATTAAATTAAGAGTGCTATAATCTTACAGCTCGCGAAAATTGTCTGCCTCCGGGCTCTAAGATGTTTTGTAGCATTGTGCTATGTGACACAAGCTCAACATTTAATCTATTTGATCTCTGTCTATCCCTCTCTCTTTTATCAGAAGCACACACACTTACACACCGAGTTCAGATGTGGGTTCACGATCACTAAGCAGAATACTGAAGATACCAAACACATCTGCTGAACAAATGTCCAATGTGAGCAAACAAGGATGTTATTTCTGATGGTAGAAGCAGATAGAACTTCTGAGTCCTGTTATATAAACTCTAAAATTGAGTTGAGTTGTTCTTACTTAATTGTTATTTTTGTATGATTAAATCATATTATTATGAACTTCTTGACATTATTCACGCAATAAAATCAATTTAATCAAAATGAGTTATTGAGAAGGTACACAGATCAGGGTTCAGAATATATTATAATCAAATTTAAATGGAACTACAAATAACATCTGTAATGAAAAGTACAAAAAGTAATCTGCAATGTTATGTTACAAACAGAGATTGAAGCATTAAATTTTAGCATATTTACCATGTTTCCTCTAAAATTGCTTAGAAGAAATAAAAATGACATACAAAATGGACATTTGTTGACATTCAGAGCTGAAAAATTAAATGAATAGCATTGCTTAGTATATTTTGATCCGGGAAGAATTTGATTCTTTTTTTGCAGACCAGTTTCAGATATTTTTGAGATCTCTTCTGAAACTCTGCAGAGCACAGGTGAGATTCTGATGAGTCTCTTGATGAGAGAGTCTCTGATGAGAGAAGCAAAATAACCTTCTCAAAAATCTTGTTAATGTTTGCTGTCCATCTCAGCTTACTGGTGTCTCAATATAAATTACATTTATTTAGATTGAACACATTTTCTTTGTGAATTTTCTTTGATTTACAATTATTCATTCTAATTCCTGAACCCAATAAGAACTGTCAGGAACCCCTGTGCAACAGACAATGAACCATCACAAGACACTGATTGACGCAGGAGGTCTCGACACTAAAACTAATGAGGTGCATTCCTCAGGCGACAGGTCAAATTACATACACAGCATCCTTATCATTCTGAGTTTTCTAATTGGAAACCACATATCGTCTGAGCAGTTTTAACAGCTTCATTACAACCTCAGAGACAACATGTAAAAGCAGCCGACAGCATTTCTAACACATTCTGGCATTAGAGGGCCACTCCCTTGGGCCAAGAAAACAATCTTTGGTTTACATGTTTGAATAGGGGAAGAAAATTGCCCCCAGTTATTTAGCAATGGAAGAAATATGCAAGACACTCTGTACAACCTTGTTGCACGGTGCAGGAAGTCAACCTGCCTTAGCATGGCTCTCCGTTCTGACACGTGGTCATTAGAGTCGAGACTCACAATAATTGTGGTAAATGCTTGAAAACAGAAGAGCACCTATGCCTCACCTATAGACACATAGGAATTTATGATTAATTTCCATTTTGTGAGGCAGTTTCCAGTGCTCAGTCTGAGATAGGTTGATGCAGACTGAGGAATCATGTTGCAGTCCTTGTGTGAACACGTTCATACTGGAGGCCAAATTGGGAAATCAGCTTCAGACTTCGGTATGACAAGCCTGCATTACATGATATGGGCACATCTAAAGACTAATTAATTTAGGTTAAACAGTTCACTGGCCATCTTTGTGTTCTGCACAAGTGGTTCAGAGCAGTGTATGGAAGGCCAGAATAGTGCCCTCTACTGGTGACAGCCAGTACAAACAAAACAATGTTTCATGCAGCAAAGTGGACTACATGCAGCATCCAAAGTACACTGTTGAGTAGTATTTAAACTAAATTTATATTTGATATAATTTATACTTTATACATTTAAATTTATAATTAATAAGTGTTAATTGTGCCTTTTGTAAAACAAGAAATGCCACCTAAGGTGAAGAATTAAATCTTATCTGTAGCATAAAAAACAGAGTGACCTAATGTGGACCGGCATGTTGAGACAGCATGCATACCTATATAGTAATTGATTTCTCTTAGTAAACTACCTATATTCAGACACTTTTGCATTACTATTGCATTTTTACAATGGCATATGTAGTCAAAACTATTGTTTTTGCATGATTTTGCATCCACAATCTGCCATGATTTTGCTAAAAAAATGCATACAGTGCATCTTAAGAATTCTGCATCTGATTTGTCAGATCAGAAGAATTAGTTTACAAAATAAGATAATGACAGACAGATAATGACAGATAGTTTAGCATCAACAGCACTGTTGTGGGGGATAAAACATAATAAAAGAGCTGAATAATTAGAGGCTATATTGTTTTGAAGAGTTTATTACTCTTCAAGGGACTGAAAAATGTGGCAGATCAGTGATTATTCTAGGCAATTTGGGGATCATTTTTGGGGAGCAATTTACCACAGGAAGGTCACTGAAGTAAAACAAACGTCTCAGATACAACAGCTGCCCTTGTTCTCTGTTGAACTTGAATCAAACATGTCAAAATGAGGGCACCGGCCTCTAGGTCTGAGGGTCAGAGTTCATGTTCTCTGAGAGATGTTGCTGACCCATAATCGAGACTTTGATTTGGACAGGGACATAAGAGAGTGGATTCTTTCATTCTGTGAGGACAAAGACTCACCTTGCTGAAGAATTTTGCCAAAGTACTTGTTCTGGCTGGTACAGTTCCAGCGTCGAAAGCGAAACTGGTATTGGCATTCTCGCACTCCCAGCTTTGCACCCTTGGCAACTTCGTTTACAATCTCTGGTTGGGTCTGGCACAGCTCGGCCTGCTTGCCCGCCAGCCTTTTTGTCTTTCTGCAGATACTGTTTGGGTCCATGACCAACGGACTCCCCACTGCCCTAAAACGAACAAAAGAATAGTTCCATCAGATGACTCCTTTGAACCACACAAGGAATCAATAGATAAAGTGTGGTTATCTTTTCAAACCTCATGGCACGCAAACCACTTCAAATGAAGTAAAGCAATATAAATTTACTGTTTTGTTTTTTTAACTCGTGGTTCACTTTAAGGTCTAAGCAAATCCTGTTACGTTTAAAGGCTTTCCTCAGTTCACATTGTTCCTAGCACATGACAAAGAAAATATACAGAAAAAAACACTACTAGAGTCAAACACACTATAATGTCAGCAGTAATCGTGTTACCCCTTTGAACGTAAACAGATAACATTTAAAGAAAAAAACTGCATCTTAATTGCCGGGTTTCATCAAAAGCGATGACAGATGTGTGTTTACACTTGAATAAATTGTTTATTTCAACAGCTAATGGGAGAGGAGGCCTCAGGTCCAGAGCGTGGAGTGTTCTGCCAGAGCTTCCCGTGACAAACGCAATGACCTAATGTGAGAACGCCACAAGCCTCCAGTTCTTTCTTTTTAATAACTCTGACTGTGTGGAAGTGGAGTTCAGCGGCTGTGATCCGTGCAGCTGAAGTCAGTTTTTATCATTACGTTGCCGTCTGGGGGAGCAGATCTCTGTGAGAATACCTCATTGCTTTTCATTCACCCCTGTCAAGGCTAATCTTTCAGACTAATAACATTCATCTGCCGTGCGAGTTTGTTTTAAAAAGTCAACGCTCTTGCCAGTCGCCTTCCATGGCGGTCTGATAAGAAATATGAGAGGGCAGATAACAGGCTTTATAAGTGATGCATCCCATCTTGATAGGCCTAATTTTTCATTTGCATATGTCTGCTGAGCAGAGGTTTAGAGACGCAGGGCAGCACAAGTGTGTTTTGGCGTGTAATGAGCTAGCATGTGCTAAAGGTAATACTAGACTCATTTTACTTACACATTGCAGAAAGATATATTCTATAAGAAAACATTTTGCAGGGGCATATGGTGGAAGTTTAACTTTTAGTAAGTTGATACAAATGATTCTTTATATTTACAGTAGTTT
>JBAJNP010004437.1:0-33638 GCA_036877545.1 Yasuhikotakia modesta | reverse complement strand
CGCTACGGAGTTTGCATATGACAAGATGACCCGTCATGGCCACCCTTCCTGAGTCTGCTATTGTTCCTGAGTCAAGGCCAGATGCTGATGTCACCCCTGAGTCTAGTGCAGCTGTTCCTTCAGAGTCCAGTGCAGCTGTTCCTTCAGAGTCCAGTGCAGCTGTTCCTTCAGAGTCCAGTGCAGCTGTTCCTCCAGAGTCAAGTGCAGCTGCTCTCCCTGAGTCAAATGCAGCTGGGGTTCCTGAGCTAAGTACTGCTATCGTTAGCTTTCCTGAGCCAAGTCCAGTTGTCCTTCCTGAGCCAAGTTCAGTCTCAGCTGTCACTGTTCACCCTGTGTCAAGCCAAGTCACAATCGCCGCTGTTCTCCCTGAGCCAAGTCACGACACTGCTGCTATTCCTGCTGAAACAGTAAACAGCCTAATATTGACCATAGCGTTGGGGGTCATCTGGGCCGCGTACACCACTATGGAGACCTCAGAGGAGGCAGCTTACGCTGCAGATTATGCTGCAGAGGGCAGCATCCTCTGAGGTGGTGACTGATGTCACAGGTCCTTCTGTGGTGGGGATGTCTGTAACCACTCCCTGAATGGTGGTAGTGACTCTCACACCCCCAGGGCTCTCTCTCTATCTCTGTGTCTCAGCTCTCAGTTCCAGATCCGCTTTGGTGGATGTCCAAGTCTCCTGTGCCGCCCTGGCGGGCTTTCAAGGCCTCTCAAATCCTCTCAGGTTTGTTTCCAGTCACTCTAGTCTGTCTAGTCACTTTAGCCTCTCAACTCCTCTCAAGTTTCTCTCTAGTCTCTCTAGTCACTTTAATCTCTCTAGACTCCCAGGTCTCTCTAGACTCCCAGGTCACTCTAGGCCGTCACGCCTCTGAAGGCCCTCACGCCTCTCAAGATTCTCTAACCTTTCAAGTCTCTCAAGCCTCTCAAACCCCTCTGACCTCTCAAGGCTTGCTAGCCTTTCCGACCTGTCCAGGCTCTCTCACCTCTCCGACCTGTCCAGGCTCTCTGGCCTCTCCGACCTGTCCAGGCTCTCTGGGCTCTCAAGCCTTTCAGCTCCCTAGCCTTTCAAGGTTCTCTAGGCTCCCTAGCCTTTCAAGGTTCTCTAGGCTCTCTTGCCGTTCAAGGCTCTCTAGCCTCTCAAGACTTGCAAGGTTCTCTAGCCTCGCAAGGTTCTCTAGTCTCTCTAGGCTCTCAGGTCTCTCCAGTCACCTGTTTCACCCCTGATGATTTCTCCTGTCGCCTGCTCCGCCCTGGTGATCTCTCCTGTCACCTGCTCCGCCCTGGTGGTCTCTCCTGTCACCTGCTCTGCCCTGGTGGTCTCTCCTGCTCCACCCTGGTGGTTACATTTACAGAGGAATTTATACTCACTTTACCGTTTACCAAGAGAAAAAGCAAGAGATTTGGTTTGAAGCAATTATAGGTAGCTCTCTCAGTGCAGTACAGGGAGCGTCACTCTCAGCTTGATATTAAATTGTCAGAAGTGACTGTGACATATTAATTTCATGTGGGAGCATGATGGATTGAATTTTCTTTGTGAAATGCCCCCTTAGCCCCCCTGTTGGCCAGTGGTTGCCAAACAGCAAACAGATGAAAGTTTAATATGCTTACAGAAGTTGTGGTTATTGTAGCTTCTCGCAGCTCGTTAATGATTAAGAAAGTCTAATAAATATTTGCTTCAGTGGTCTAAGTGGAAATGTGTAGACCTGCTAGAGGTGGAATATAATAGAATAGCTGAAAGAGATGCAGTTCAATCTGTGTGCATATGTTCACCACATGAAAATAGTAATTCTTTTCCCCCTCATACAAAAATTAACTTGACTTTCTTTTCCCTTCCCATATTTCTCTAACTCTTACAATGTTTGTAGGAGAAATATACACTGAACAACCAAAACTGAGGAGAACAAAACAAAACACCATAATCAATTAATAACCAAAGGACTGACAAGCACAGGAACTCAAAATATAGGCAGACATGGGACAAACCAAGACAGTCCAGACAGGGGTGTTACACCAGCACAACTGGTGTAATTGTGCATTTATGCCTAACCAAGCTCAAGTGGAAATACAACTGTAGCTGTTCCTTAATTTTCTTGGTACCTTTCGGCCAAGTGGGAAAAGAAACTATTGTGGCTTTGGTTTAATTTGTGGTGTTTCCTATAATGCTGTACTATATGTGAAATAGACATGATAACAACCGGATAACAAGTTCATAAACCCACTGAAATGGTCTTACTGTAATGAAGTGTGTACAGATTGATCAATGTTGCTGCATTCATATGATTAAGTCTTCTCCAGCACAGAGATGGATTAAGACTGTCCATATCTGTCAGGGTCAGGTCTCCAACCTATCGCCAAGCCACTGGAGACGGGGTGGAATCCATGAATGAAACACAAGGGAGGAGGAGCTGGCAGGGACTTTTTAATATAGAACTAATAGAACTTTTAACATAAAACTTTGAATATTTAATGAACATAACTTATAAAGTAATTCAAGTATTTAAAGTATTTAGAGTATTTAATTAACATAAAACTTTACAAACACAAACGGGACTAGAATACCAAAACAGAGATCTAAATAGAAAAATAAAACTTAAAACTAGAAACAAAACCACAGGGAACTTCCTCCCAGAAACACACTAGGGAAAAGAAAAACTTATAAAGTGAAAAAAGGCAAGACTAAACTGGAGCACAACAAGGCAAGGCAAGGAAAGGCAAGGAAAACGCGAAGCATAACAAAACAAGGCCTCAACATGCGAAAATGTTGCAACACTGATCCGAAGATCAGCGCTGCTTAGAAACATAAAACAATCAGGCTGCGCGCAGCCGATAATCAGACACTAGGGCTGCGCGCAGCTGATGTTACTTAAACAATAAACGTAAAGGACAGAACATAACCAAAAGAAACAACAACGACCACTAACGGGGGAACACGGAACAACACATGAGACTGCCACGAGCGAGTCGTGACAATATCATTTCACGCTGCATATAATAAAACTATTTATTTATCACTGAGATCCAGTCTACACTGCTTCTTTTTTTAGAATGTAAAGCTATGAAATGATTATCTCCATGATGGGAGTAATCAAACAATGTTTCACTGAAAGTCTTTCAGATGACAATTTGGAGAGCATTCAGTTTCCATTATGGTATTTGAGAAGGTGCTTGAAACATTTTTGAAACAGCACAAAAATTGGGATCGAAACTTGTAATATGTATTATATTTACTTTTAATTTGTTACACGACAGGGCTTAGGAGGCTTATATCTGCACATCTGTGCAGAAACTACATGAGTCGAGAGGAGCTGAGGCTTTTTCCTAATGTGCTGAAAGGGTTCATTCATCCAAAAAAATGCTAATGTCCTCATTTTGTAATGACAATTAAGAGTAATCATATTTTTCAACTTATTATCATGAGTTTTTCTCTGTTGCTCTCCCTTTAAAACTTAAATGCAGTATTACAGTAAAGAGGTTGATTTATGAAGGAGGGTATTTACAGTACAATATCCTGCAGGCAGAAGATGATCATGAAATTATTAAAGTTTTAGTATTGGGGTTCAAAGACGAATCACTGAAGCCCTTTTGCAATTGTTAGGATTGGTATTATTATTTTGCCCTAAAACTGAGTGTGAAGACCAAATTATTTAGCTCAGTTAGGGGAAAGGTTGACAAAATATGACCCTGATTAGCCAAAAAGAGGCACCAGAAGTGCCTCTGAGTAAGACTCCTAACCCTTGGGCGCTGCAGGGATAGCCCCAAGCCCACTGCTTGTCCCTGCTCTGGTACAGACAGGTGTTCATCCACACGTCATAGAACAATATCCATAGCCTGAGCCACTTAAAAGCACTGAGAAATATAGACTTCATTTCAAATTTTACATTTATTTAATGTATTAGCAGTAAATTTACATTTATTTAATGTATATGTAATGCTTATCTGCTTAGTTGTCTGTTCATTTTCATGTGTAAAATTACACCTCAGTTAGATTTGTATCAGCAGATTGTTGTTAGAGCTGTAATCAGTAACTTTGTGCTATTACCACCAGGCTGTTTCTTGGCACACTTTGGTGTATTGACACAAAAACTGGTATGTGCCATCATAGGCATAACCTGAAGAAGAATGCAGTTTCATCATATGCAACCTATTGGTTTAGAGATATGACAAATATGCTCGGATGTGTGTGTTCATGCCTCATGAAGGACAGGTTAATGCAGAGGTCACATTTCAGTGATGGGTAACTGTAACTGACAAATACATGTTTCTTGGAACTTAGAATTTATGCATAACCTACTTTTGTGAAATAGTTATTGTGCCCTCATATCATTGGACAATTAACAAAATATCTGTATCATATGTTAGATCTCCTAATAATTTCATGCAAAGTGCTTGAACCTCCTCAGCATATAATAATAAGCGATAATACAGGCAAGGGTCAGGGCAACCAAATCCAAATAGCAAATACAGGGGACAGGCAGGTCAAAAACAGGCAGGCAATCAATATTAAAAAGGCTTGGTAATGCAGATCCAGGGAAACTGGCAATACTTCGCAAGGAGTGTTTGAAGCACGGCTTTAAATACTTGCAAACAGGAAATGATCTGAACGGGAAGCAGGAAGTGGAGACTAGTATTCTGGCGAGGGCTCCCTCTGCTGGCGTGGGGGTATGGGACGATGCATTACACCATGTTTCTCAGTTTGAAATCTTTTGTCTATGCTCTGGTATATTTAATTGTATTCTTTTTACCACTTTTGCTCTTCTGAATATCAAATAAATAAAATGAAAATTCTCTCACATTCTAACCCTCATGTCATCTCTTTTGAAGCAAAAAGATCAATGTGTGTAAGGAAGGGGTTTACATATTTTACACACACAAAAAATAAATCAAAGACTAACATCAAGGGATGTCATATGCTTCATCATGTCACAAAAAAATGTTAAAAAAGAGAAAAAAAAATGGCAACAATGATAGCTATTTTTGTCTTTGATGGTTGCGTACGTGTGGAAAAAAAACTAAGAGAATAAAAATGTGATTATTATATAATGTGATTTTTACTATAGTCTTAAAATGAACATATGCCAATACATATTTGGAGTATGGAAGGTTTAGGGTTTCCAGGTGAGTTTTACACGCTGTAGATGCTAGTGAGATTGTGCTAACAGAAGAAAATTTCTTTTCCAAGTGCTTCTCACACAAGCAGTGATTTAATGATGGCAAGAACATTGTGGCACACAGACACACACAGGTCTTTTTGCCATCTCAGCTGTCTTGTTTTTTCTGTTATCGATTGTTTTTGTCTGGGGTATTGACTGCTTTGCAAGGGCAGACTGAGTGTAATAGAAAAATTACAGTCCTCCTCCTCCTTTTGGCTAATACAGCACACAGACTCTGATCTGCTTTTGTGCATGTGATACACCTTAATAGTGATGGAGCATCTATATTGACAAGGGCCCTATGCTAGTCCACCTGTTTATGCAAAAAAAAAAATTGACTAATAAAATAATGAAGTTAACCAAAATAAAGGATATTCTATAAGACATCCTATAAGGCTGCATGCATGTCACAGATTGCTATTACCCAATATGTGCATTCTGTATTTTTATGCATATTGCTATGCATGGTGAGAGCTATTTATTTAACAAGTTGATGCCTCTGTAGAGCACTTCAGTTCAGTCACATACACATCTGATATGCTATGAGATTTTGGGACAGACATCTCAGTACAGTTCCAGATCCCCAATGTAAGCTAAACAAATTCTAACTGCATTGTATATATTTGTTTCAGGTCATATTTGTGCACATCCACAACTTGACTGTACACACAGCCATAAGTCTGATCCAGATGGCCAAGAATCGAGGAGAGCTGATTTTCCTCCAGGCGAAGAGGGGCTATACTATGGCCATAGTGAGAAACATTACACACATACTTTATGCTGGGTTTTCAAGCGAAAAACCTTTTTCTGTGATTATTAAAGTGTAAATGTTTTCCTGGTTTCATACAAGTTAAGTAACATGGGGATCTATATAAGGATTCAACATATTTTATGCCTCAGGGTTGAGGAGAAAAGGAAAAAATCTTTCAGCAATTTTTCTCAGATGAGTTTGGACTCTGTCAAACTAAACTGCTGTTGTACCTTCACTTGGGATGTGGCGATTCATGCGAGTATGTGCTCTCCTTAGCCCGATTCGGACGCATCCAAACCAAGCAAGTTATTTATGAGCGGTTATTCAGGGGCTCTGCAGGAGAGAAAAGTGAGAAAAATTGAGGTCAGTCACCTATGCTAGCAGAGTTTCACAGAGAATGGTAAATACAGCCAGGAGATGAATCTGTGGGGGGCAAGCAGATGCTAACGCTTTAAAATGAAACCTGAAGGTGATGTGGTGTTGACTCTTAAATGCTGTCTTGTTGGCCGAAGTCTGTGTGCAATTAGAGTCCCTTCACTTTCTCTTTACTACAGACACGCTGACATGGATGGAAGCCAGGATACCAGAAACAACATGTATGTTCACTTTCTATATCTTAAAACAAATTATTTTTTAATACAGCATTATTTGTTCATCCAAAACAAGAATATTGCCTTAATTCAAACTTGCAAGATTTTTTTCCTCTGCAGAACACACTAGGTGATTTCCAGCGCACTAGGTGATTTCCGTTCTTCTTGAACCAGCAAACACATGAAAAGTGTCTGTCACTTTCTCCCCATGAATTGTCAATGATTTAATCCTGTATTCACCCCCATGTTCTGTGTAGTTTGGTTTCTCCCTATGTGTTTCCTTTTCTGGGTCTGAGGTGATTTTGGGACTCCTGAGATGTTTTGACATGCTGTGACATTTGTGTTTGTTTTAGCTACTTATAACGTACTATTGGTTAACATTTTTTTTTGCATTCAACACAAAGTGTGCTACAGTAATATGTGACGAAGATGGATGTAAGTATTTGCATTATTTTGGAAAAAAAACATTATGTGTGGTTAGTACATTTTAGGGAAAAAAATTCAGCTGAAATAAGGCCATAAAATACATACTGAACTGTCCTGACGAATTTTCTTGAGTAATCAGTCTTAAAGGCTAGAATCGCTCTAACTGCTCATTTACATGCAACAAATGCAACAAATTTTGTTCCTTGTTGTGTTTCTTTTTTCAGTTCTTAAAGTAATGTAGGGTAATGTTTATTGTAGCCACTGTTGGTACGGTAGTGCCTAACTCCTAAATTTGTATTTTTGAATTAAAAACCTATCTGGATTACTCCTTGTTTATCTCCTTTCTCCAGAAATCAAACATGCACGCAACCCATACTCGTTACAGAAGGCCGACCGTAAACAGTAAGTGGCATGTTTTAAAAAAAAGCTTTTATTTGTTTGTTTTTTTAACCACGTTTTTTGTTTAGTTAATATGTTAGCTTACCACCTGTGGTTAGACCCATCGTTTCTCCTGCTAAAGCAGGGGGAGTGTTCCCTTGAGGTCCATACTGCTGACTACCTAATTTTGGCAGAAAGATCCCACTTCCACACGATTCACTGTGTGCATTCTACCTTGGCAACTTGAATGGTCCTGGGGATGGTCCTCAGGGGACATTCCATGAGTTTCTCGAGTGGGTGTGGTGTCTTGTGGTCGCACCTAACGGTGATGGCCATCGGCCCAGACAGAAGTCCCACTCATGACCCTGTGCCCAGCCCTCTTCCACCCAGGTGTGCAGAGCTCCAGCCCAAGCCTGTCGACATCCGAGAGCCTATCGCTACTGAGGAGCCGTTTTTGAAAGGAGTGACAGAGCCTCAATGCACCTTGGAGCCTGAGCCTACAACTCCGGACCTGGGAGGTGAGCTGGCTGAGGAGCTCACCGTGGATGATGAGGGAAGTTCTGCCCACAACACTTCTGCTGAGGGTGAGCTTGTACTGGATCAAATTAATTATAATGACTGTGTGCCTGACTGTGTGACCCCTTAAGATCTCTCATCCAACCTCCCTCCCTCTTCTGAATCCCTGTCTTCTCCTTGGTCGTCAGTGTCACCTGCTCTGCCTTGGCCATCCGAAAGCTCCGTATCACCTTGGCTCCTTGGCTCTCCGTTGACTCCTCTTCCCTTGACTACGCAGGGGGCAGCCATCACATCTCCACTGGCTCCCTATGCTACAGCTCCCTCCTGGCTCGTCCATGGCTCATTCTGCCTTCTCCACCCTGGTCCAAGAGGGTCTCTCCTGGGTTCCGTCATCCTGGTTCCCTCCTGGCTCTTCTCTGGCTCCTTCCACTGTCGTCTCCACCCTGGTCCAAGAGGGTCTCTCCTGGGTTCCATCATTCTATTTCCTTTCTGGCTCTCCCATGGCTCTTTCCGCCGTACAATGCATGCAATCTGTTACCCGTTACAGTAACACACAATGACTTTATTTATTCTCTTCTGTGACTCAAGTCAGGCCATGGCTCATGTGGTGCTGATGCACCAGCCAGCTTTCTGACAGAACCTTAAAAGGCAGAACACTGCTCACTGCATTAACAGTGGGATGATCCAGCTGTACCGTCAGAGCAATAAATAGCTAGACTCTGCCCAGTGCCAGAGAAGATGCATGTTTGTGTATACAGTCAAGATCTGATCACACCTACAAATATTTTATTTATTTATATTATTTTTCAATAAATTGTTAGTTTAAATAGGTCAAACAAAGTTCTGTATGAATGTATTTTTCTGTATGAATGTAGGTGATTATTTGCTCACATGTTGATAATTCCTCACATCCTCTATTTGCATAAATATTTATCTTCTGTGGAAGCCACAGGAATATAAAATGTTCACAATGATCACACCAATGCTGGGGACCTAGGTCTTATGATGGTCCGCCAGGAGCTGGATCCACTTAGAGGCAGGCTAATCTAAAAGGAGGAAGTATTATGACAGAGAATAATTGGAGTAGCTTCATATTCTATAGATAAAAATATAAATGTGAGGTGTTCTGAAATATTAAAAAAATTAAAGATTTGGAATTTCGAGATGGACTGTAGTGAGAAAGAAGGTCTGAGAGATACTTGGGGGCTATTCCAGGAAACGCTTTATATGTAAGCAATAATATTATAATATATTATAATAATTACTTATAATATATTATTAGAAGTGATACGAAATCTGACAGGCAACCAGTGTAAGGATGACAGTATAGGGGTTATGTGATCCTATTTCTTTGACCAGGTAAGGACTGTTGCTGCAGCGTTTGTACTGTTGTAATTTGTTGTTAAGTTCATGTTTCTTCAACTTTTATTTTTTTCTTCAAATTTTATTTTGTTTATTATTTTGTTTGGTCAGGTGCCATTTACAGCAACCTAGCCAAAAGTTAAAACTTTTGGTGTGTAGTCGACAAGATCTGTTTGGTTTGCAGATCAGAGACATAGAGCTTTTTTTTCCTGGTGCCTTGGTAATGTGTTAAAACAGAAGCTAGTGTATTTTTTTGTTGTTTTCTCTTCTTTTTGTTTAGACCATTGTTACAGCTGCATGTTTTGTTTTTTATTTGTCTTTCCCTTCCTCTCATCTTCCTCTTCTGCCCAACCCTTCTTCATTTCTATAATAATGATATAGTCAAAGTGAAACAATTACTGTATATTGATGGGAATAAGGGTTGGTGAGATTCCATAGTCTGGCAGAATGCTTCATTCAAGTACAACATTGAGCCTTGGGGTTTAGAAAATCCTGTCCATGTCATGTTTCAGATGGTTTAGGCAGGAAAGTTATTCAAGAATGTTAAAAAGAGTCCAAAAGTCAATACTCTGGTGAGGGCTCCCGCTGCTGGCATGGTGGAACAGTAGCATTTGAACCTTCTAGTGTGGGGTTGACAGATGGACTTTTAATTTTCCCTGCTGTAAAGTCAGTTGTAAGTTAGTTCAAGGTGAGGTTTATGTTCCATCATCAACGTAGATGCAACACTTTATGTCCACACTATTATTGGTACCATTACTCCAGAAGTTGTGGTAAGTTTACACGGGGGTTGAAGACATTCCAGTAAGTGTGCAGGCTATTGGTTCCTCCCAGGCAGTTAGTCAAGGTGGAGTTTATTTACTTAACCATACACAACTACATAGTGAGATGAAACAACATTTTTCCAGGATCAAGGTGCTACATAGGACAACATAGAACTAGAATGGCGAGTCCCTATTTTAATCCCGCCAGATTATCCACTCTCTTTCTGGCTTTGATTGGCCCATAGAGAAACAGGCTGGTTTACACAAAAGCAAGTTATATGAACACTGATTGCATAGTCAGCCTCTACCTCCATGGTGGAGGCTTCTATTTTTATAGACTCTTTTCATCCCATATATTTAGCCCCGCCTCTAATCATTATGGCAATGTGTCAGTGGTGCAGAAGCTATGGTTATCTGAGGTTATCTTATGGTTACAAGGTGATGCCTCAGGATGAACAGACACTGGCAAGCTCTGTCCCCTAATGTGCCATTGACAGGTCTATGACAGCTTTGGTGGCAGCAAAGAGGCATCTGTGGTTGACCCAGTCCCAAATGAAAGAGAAGGACTGGGTCTTCCTCATGGACACCATGTTTGTGCCTTTTGGTCTGTGCAGACTCTGGTTATGGAACAGAAAGTAATACTCTCCTAAGGAAGAAGGCCATCAAGGTGGTCACTTCTCAGCACAGGGAGTCAAGGCACTACAGCCAGTACTTCAATGGTTCCACTTTCATATCTCCATCCTCCCCCAGCACAGGAAGTTCCTGGTAACCTTGAGCCGCTTCACAGGGTCAAGGTTACCATGCGTTGACTACATGCCCTAGACGTGGAGGAAATCTTGTTTTTTTCCCAGTTCCAGTGATGGAAGTACTTTGTCACATTGTAATGCTAGTAACAGATGCATCCATCCCTCACTGGTTGGGGAGCAGGCATGAGTGGCAGCCTGGCTCATGCTCTGTGGAGCAGTCGCCATCTTAGGTGGCACATCAGCAGCCTGGAAATGCTGAGATGTTTCTTTTGAATAACATGGCACATTTGTTAGCTTTAAAGACTTAAAGACTACCAACTTCTAGCACTTGATTTTACATTAATAGAGTCATCATTGATTCTATTGAGTTGAAAATGCTTTTGTCCAAGAAAGGTGTAGAGGTGACTACTCAAGATCGGGGATGTCTACTGGTAAAAGTGTTGGTTAGAGTGGTTTTACAAATTTAGCCAAATACACAGGGGTGAAACATATTATACCTTTAATAAACAAGTTATTGCTATACAAAACATGTTCATGAAGTTCTTTGCACAAAATCACTCTTGCATAAAAAGATTTCACCAGCCCTATTCTTGCCAGTTTCAGTTTCTTTCAGAATGAGCTGTTTAAGGGCCCTGTCACTTTTATTCATATAAGCTGTTGCTGGCCATGCCCCACCCCTCACATGTTTACGCTGTGCTAACTCTAACATGAAAATGTATATAACATCAAAAAAATCAAACCATATCTCACCACTCATTCCACACAGCTCCTGGTGAAGGCCCTTGTCATCTCTAGGCTGGACTTGCAAAAGCACTCAAGCCACTAAAATTGATACAAACTACAGCAGCTCATCTTCAAAGAGCCAAAAAGAGGCCATGTCACACCTCTTGTCATCTCCCTTCATTGGTTACCAATTGCAGTATTCATAAGATTCAAATCACTGCTATTTGCTTACCAGTTCTGCATCATCCTACCTTCATCAACTCATCCACATATACACTCACTCCAGAACTCTGCGGCAAACGAACGGTGTCGACAAAACAAAAACAAACTAATTAAACAACATAGGAAAATAACAACACAATACAAGTTTTTATCAGGTCACTTGGTTTGCCCAGGACCTTCTATCTATACACAAAAGAAACCAAAATATAACAAAACACAAATCACAATTAAACAAGTAATCAAATCAAATAGATTCTGTTGTTTCCAACAGAAGAGTAAAAAACAACTTCACACTGACAGACAAACAAAAAAACATAACACCCAAGCGAAAACGAATCTCCTGAAGAGGGCTTGACGCCGTACACTCCACAAACTGTCCACCTGGCACAAATAAACAGGAACAGAACAGCGGCAAGATACAGCAACAGAGCTCACTTTGCAAATCATGCAGACAGCAGATGTGAATGCTATATTGAAAATGAAAAGTCTAGCCTACCAGTAAATATACTAGCTTTAATAAGTGCTATCTTACCAGAATACCAATGCAAGACTCTAGACACATCCACTTGGTCGCCACTGCCCGCCTCCTCCAGCCATCACGCAGCACTAAAAATAACATACTGCAGACCACTGAGATAATACTAATACAACCTCAATTAATAAAACATACCAAACGAAATGAAGCAGGCAAAAATGCCATCCAATGAAGATACCAAGTGACTGAATTTATGTTGAACGTTAGAATGGTGACCAGCTGTAGTTTGGCTCATTCTCCACACCCCATTCTCCTCTATAGTAGGGCAAGTAAAAGTCTCAGGGCCCACAACCGGTTCCTTGACCTCCCTCACCTAAGAGACAACGTCCACCACTGCAGGAGCCACACTGGATGGTGCAATGGACCTAAAACATGACAATTCCACCCCCCTTGGTCACCCTCACAGTCACCCCAGGACCTTGGCATTCTACTGGCATCATCAGTAACAAATCTGCATCATCAAGTTTCTCCTCCTGCCACAAGACTTGCTGTGTAGGTGGACAGTCTTTAGGACTTTAGATGAGACCCTCTCCCTGATGCCTCCAACAGGGAATGATGACTTTATTTGCCTCGCCTACAGGTGCCACAGAGGAAATGGCCCCACCTTCCTTTGGTGCTTTCACTACATAGTACACCACTGAACTCCATAAATCCTGGATTTTCTGATGGCCTCGTCTACTACACTCCCGGAGGTAAACTAACTGACCCTCTACTAACCGATCATCCCACACCAACTGATCATGATTGGCCTTGCGTCGCTCTGCTGCCACCCTTAGTTGTTTACGAGCCCCTTCAAAGGCAACCTGCAACCGTGCTTGATATTCTACCACCCAGTCATGCACTCTACCAGGTACTACATCCTGAACTTGACTGAGGTGGAAATCAACTGGAAGCCTTGGTTCCTGACTAAACATCAAAAAATGTGGGGATTCACCAGTTGCCTGATTGGGAAAGTATTATAGCAGAACAACACCTAGGGTAGACACAAAACCCAAGCTGTCTTCCTTGAGGCTGGAAGAGTACGTAAAAGGTTATGTTGCATACTATTAAATCGTTTGCACTGGCCATTACCAGACGGATGGTGTGGTTCATGACTTCTCAACCTTAAAGTCTACACAACTGCTGCATCAGACTAGACTCAAAATTCGGCCCTGTTCAGAATGTATACGACATGGCCCAGCTTGTAGAACCACTCTGTACCTAGCACTGCTGCAACAGTTTCTGCAAGCTGGTCCTGAGTAGGGACAGTCCGGCTGTATTTAGTGAAAACATTTATCATCTGTTCTCTATCCCTGACTGTGTAGACTCTAGCACAGTTAAGTCGATTGCCAAAATTACATTAGGCCTAGATCCCAACAAATGGCCCATAAAGCTACGAGCAACAGGTTGCATATCCTTTGTTACCTGACACCGCTCACAATCTCAACAACACTGATTTATATCAACCATCTTACTTGAGGATGTGGCTGAGTTATATCCCTTGATGTCTGTGTTCCTGATGCAACATAGTTCACCTCATTCCTGTACACTTCATTACACAGAGTTTGTGGAAGAATTACCTGTAACACATCTCTCCCCCATCTGAATGGAAGACACAGCGATAAACTACCCCATTTTGTTCCACTAGCCAGTCCCACTGGGAAAGAATTAGACAGGGACTCCACTAAACAAAGCAATGCGATGTGGACATGACATAGCCAATTGTAATGGACAGTCAATATTAGAAACGGAGCCAATAGATTCCCCCACCAAACTGTGGCTCTGGTACTCAATAAGAACTAGTTCCTTTTCAGGACTGAAAATGCTATGGGAATGCCACCAGCACTCTGATATGCACTCTGAACAGGTGTGTCGAATCACTGATTACGACGAGGCGTTATGTCACAGATGGGGTGACGTCATGACGAGGAAGCTATAAAGGCACGTGTGTTGCGCTGCTCGGGTTAGCGTCTTTCATGCAACCAAGCGCTGTCGAATTGTCTGTTGGTTGATTGTTTGTTTTTCTAAGTATTTAGACCAGGGAGGGACAGCATTCAAGTTAGAATGCCACTGGCTAAGGGAAAGACAAGACAAAGAGTTCCTCTCTGCCCGCATTTTACAGAGCATTCACCCATCACACCGGAGACCCGGGTTCGACACCCGTCTCTGAAAAGAATCAAAGCATGCGGGTGCTCGCTTAAGGAGGGCTCTTTTTGAGAAGGGAGCCCTCGTTAGTGCCCCTCGCAGTGTTGCTTCCACTTCTGCTGATGCAGAACAGCGGCTCCATTCGTGGGGTTCGCAGATGGACTTTATTGAGGGAATTGAGATGGGCGAATGAATGAGAGTGGCTAGGTCACATAGGAGGATGTGGCTGAGTTAATCAACAACTGATACACCTTAAAGATAATGACAGGGTCTTTCTTTCAGGAGGCATGCAAGCAAGCGGAGGCACTTCTGCATTTCCTCCCCCGTCGCTCTCATTCTTGGGGGTTGCTAGACTGGAGCAGCCCCACCCATGTACCCAATCATAGAAGCTCTGTTATGTTTACAGGGCCTCAGAGGGTCGCCCCCCCTGGGGGTCATTCTGGTTGTTTGAAGTCATCGGTTCCCCAGGGCCCTCTCGAGCAATCTGAGACCAGCCTCCTACCTATTCAGTACCCCTAATGAATTTCCTGGCAGCATGGGAACTACTGCAAGATGTATTTCAATGTGCCCTGCACCAGGCTTCAGGACACAGCAGCCTTATGCAAATTTCTTCCCAGTTCTCCACCCTGAGAGATAGCAGACCCAGAGCACTTACAGCCTCTAAGGAGACAAATTATCTTGGGTGTTCCCTGCCGGGTGACAGGGCACCAACACTCCAGTTTTGGTTACTCCAGAGACCAGCCTCAAGAGGCTGGTACCCTTAAGCAACTTCATGGCAGTATGGAAACTACTAGAATTCAGTTCACTTCTCGCTCACCAGTGTTCAGACCCGAGGCCCGGGAAATGATGATGTCACCCCGAGGTGTTGAAGTAGATTTGAAAAATGTTTGGGCAAGCCCAATTAGACCTCTTTGCCTTTCAAGAGACTGTGCAATATCCTCTTTGGTATGCTCTTCTGGGACTAGATGCTATGGTTCAGGTGTGGCCAAGACTATGCCTCTATGCATTCCCTCCTATTGCCCTGCTAACAGGAGCACTAGAAAGAATTCGCCGGGATGTGGTATCTGTGCTCTTAGTAGCCCTTTTCTGGCCAAGCCAAGTATGGTTCTTGGATCTCGTATCTCTCCTGGATGGCTGTCCTTGGAAAATCTCCTTGAGGGGGGATCTTGTAACAGCCCTATTTGTCGTTTGGTTTGGTCTGTGATACTGTTCACCCCCGCCCTGTTTCATGTTTTTGTTTTGTTCCATTGATTGTTTTCACCTGTGTCTTATGTTTCATTTAGCTCTGTATAAATACCGGTTCATGTCATTCATGTCATTGCTTCATTGTCAGACTTTGTATTGTAATGTTTGCATGTTTCTCATTTGCCTGTTTGTGCCATGTTCTGGATTTACCAAGTTTGATTAAATTGTTTATGTGATCCACGAATCTGTCTAGACTCGCCATCCATTACAGAAAGACCGACCATGAAAGTAAATGGCACGCTTAACACATAATTCCTTTTTTTTCACTTTGGTCACATGTTTTTGGTTTTGTTATGGATTTTTCTGGCCCATCACAGCTCATCCTCCTGTGTCGGCAGGGGGAGCATACCCTCAAGCACCATGCCAAGATTTTTGTGGCACTGGCTAAGCAAACCCTTTTCCTGGACAACGTACACATTATGATACAGAGCCGAAGGGCGTCGCAGAAGCCGTCCCGGTAGCGGCAGACCAGGTGAGTGTGCTGACAATGAAGCGTGACTGAGATGATGTGGACGAGGGGAGCGTCATCTACTGCACAGGAATTGAGGGTGAGTAAATGGCGAGTTGTAGAAGACACATCATCAGTTCATTGTTTGACCTCAAGTACAAATTGTAAGAAACCCATATAGCCTAAATAAAGGTGGAGTTCCAAAAGACAATGTACATTTACATTGGGTAATGTATAAAGTGAGGCAACAAGCCTATACTTTTACTTGATGGCCACCTCCATTGTGGATGATGCGTCAATATTTGATTTAAGTTGATAAAATTTTAACAAGCATTACTTTCATAAAATATCAAGCCATACAGCTGCATTTGCAGTTGGGAATGGAGAAAACCACTCCAAGCAGGTGCTAAATGCCAAAACATGCTTCATGTTTATCTGTGATAGAAACAAAAAAATCATTATTTGAAACATCTCCCTCATCTGCTGACCAGCACAGATAGATTGCTGTCTAGTCCTGTTGTATACTGTCTGATGTTTTCAAATCAGTCTTTTTTGAAGCGGTTCGCACATGCCTCAAGATTTTTGCCAATTGTTGCTGGGACATGACCGTTGACAATGAAATGGAGCCACGCAATTCTTTGACTCTTTAGCTGAGAGTGTAATGATTTGAAACTTGCTCTTGCTTGTAGCTATAGTGCAAAATCAGCAGACCATGATGCAGATTCTTTAACTTATCTAGTAAGTGGAGGCTTGACAGGTGAGGGGTGGTGCCAGGGTGGTTCTATGCAAATTTCCTCTCACGTCAGGGGAAGAACCAAAACAGCTCGTAATTCCTGACAGCAAACTCTTTTAACTCATTCAAGGAAAACAGATGGGAGTGGTGTATAGGAGCAAATGGAAATACATACAGGCCCAAATGAAAATACATACAGAATACAAAATCTGTTTTGTATTCTACTCACTCACAAGAGGATTAGATGACCCAAGACTTTGAGTCTTTTTGTTGGAGGGTTTCAATCCCCTTGTATGTGCCCTAGCACATTGTGTGTGGTTTGCTTATTTGTTTTTTATGGAAAGTAAGCTACACTTCAACAAACCTTGAAGGAGGTGAAAGGAGAGAATGTCACGTGACATATCCTATTCACATAGATTCAGTACAGTCAGAAGTGGGTGCATGAAAACAGAAGATTTTAATTTCACAAGAGTAAGGAAATAAACAGGAAACAAAAGGAGGAAAAACCCATCCTTAAAAACATAATATTCGGTTCAACAACAATTTTACACTTAAAATAACATATTAAGTCAACATTTCAACAGTTATTAAAAACATTAACACTTAAATACCACACTTCATGGCACTTAATTAACTTGTTAGCACCTTAATGAGTTAGCCCTTGTGCAATTAACACAGCTAGTGCTGCACTTATGTGGCCTACATAAACATGTTCATATCAGTTCACAATCACATTGTGGCACTTCCCATCAACATCAAATTAATAATTAAAATGTGACTCACCAAGACAATATTAATATATTCAAACGTGGCAGTTCAGCACTCCAATGCCCGGGGGCCTGCATCAACCTCTTTTTCACAAATACCTGCATCGTCCTCTTCTAACCACTTCTTGTTTTTGCTAAATTCTGAACTTTCTGTTGTATTTAATTGCCCATCGCTCTATACTGACTACCTCATGCAGCTAACATGTCTCTCTCTTTCATCTCACAGAGTTTGTAAACTCTCTCACATGCTCAAAGAATGAAACCAAGGCTAAGCCTAATCCAATTCACCATTACTATATAGGCTCTTAAAAGAATCCATCATTGTGATATAACGAATTAGCGTCAGCTTCAACTTAAGGATAAAGCCATTCCATGTTAGCCGCATTTCATCAAATCTAGCCAAGCTTATTAAACCCTGCGTTACGTGCACACATGGGGTACATAAGAAGCCCAGAACAGAGACTGACAAAAATGTGATAATGTCACAGATTTTTTTCAACAGCGCTAAGCAAAAGCTCTGTTTGAAACGATACAAAAAATACAGAAGCACTATTAAAAGGACGCATAATACCGCTGCTATTGCCAAGACAAATAAGATGGCTTAAATGCATGAGTTAACTTTTATATCAGCGTTGTATGTTCTAATGTAGAGTATGTGCTAAACATTGTATGTCATTAGCATGACTTGTCAGTAGTGGAACTAATATGCCAAATTGTATTGTCTTTGAACAGGAGTGGTGTCAATGTAAAAAGCTTTGCAGGTAAACTGCTTTGCATGAAAAGACAAAGCAGAAAACAATTTTGCAAGTAGTGGTAAGTAGGCTAATACTGGCATTCAGTGAAATTAGTAAAGTAGTTGAAATCGTACCTTAATTTTATTTTTACAGGTGTTGATTTAAATGAAATATAGCTACCAAAAAGTGGGAGTCCCCCTCAAAATCTCATACCGGCAGAGGAGTTGGCACTGACCCTAAACCGGGGCCTTGCCTGACCCATGTGTGAGTATTTATTGAACAGTAACATTTTATTGAAACAGTAGTTGTTTGTTGTTGCCTGTTATTTTTAAAAGTTTCACCACTGTGTCTGCAGGAAGCGGGCACAACTAGAAGACTGTTTCTGCTGCGGGTATCCCTCAGGTGTGTGTGTGTTGGTGTCAGTCAGTCTTTAATATCGTGCCACTGGCTGCTTCGAGAAATGAAATTAGCTGCTACTTTTCATGTTTGTACATTCGGACACCATAATCTGCAGCTCTTGACTGTTCCCTTTGTTTCACAAAATGAATGCTCCATATTTAAGAGGCATCTCCTGCTGAAGATGACGCACCACAAATTAAAGATGAAGGTTCATCTACAGTTAAAAACTAAACTAAAAACACTACAGATATTTAACTATATATTTTATTTAAATTTAGATGTTTTAGATGTTCAAGAGAGCTTTATTGTCTCATAGTATACAGAACAACTATATACAGTTGCACTTTGATTACACACAAAGTGCAACGAAACAATGTTTCTTCAGGACCATAGTGCTACACAAAACAACAAAGAGCCACATAAGACAGCAAGAGCTACAACAGCAATGAAGAGCTAGGACATAACACAACAAAGGTTTAACACAAAGCTACATACAAGTGTACAACAAGTACTATATAACAATACAATACGCCACAGGACTAATACATAAACGCAGACTAAGGTGCAGTTTAAGGCATACATCATTGTATGGAACAGTGTATGGAAAAGTGACTGTGTGTTTATTGAGTGGTATAAAGTGACAGTGCATATCTGTATCAACAGAAAACATTAGCAGAAGAAAAAGATGGTATAAACATTTAGCAGCAAAAGTTAATGCCTTCAGCATTTAGCTATAGACTTTAGACATTTAGCAGCAGAAGTTGACATACCCGTGTGTATTTGTGGCTTAGGATGTAAGGGCTTTCATTGAGGGCTTGGTAACATCTGGCTCTCTTACAAATGGTCCCCTCACCCCGATCTCAGGTTCCCTAAATGGAATGCTTTGAAGCTATGGAGATTTCATAAAAAAGTCCCCATCTACGCTCAGCCAGAGGTGAGAAGGAGACACCAGGTCTGCCCTAGCACCATTTGCTGAGCCAGGAAAGCTGTTAAGTAAACCAATTCTCTGATCTGTTCCCACTTTTATGATTGCCAGATGAGAGGGGGAGGTGATAAGACCTCTGGGCATGGCATGGTTTACTGGGACCCTTGGACCCCTGGTGGGTAAAAAGTGAGCTTTCCCTACTCCCATGTCATATCTGAAGCTGTTACAATCCAGATGGCCCCTGACCCTCATGTGGCCTCAGGGCCACACGCTACAGTCCCCCCTTTCGGATGTTGGAGTCCAGGGAGACTCTGGCAGACGATGGTTAGCTGGGTCAGGTTGGATTGCAGGTGTTTCTAGTTACTCTCTATGTGGAGGGTTGAACTGAGCTCGATGAGGATGGGCTCTGGCTCAGCCTGTGTGTTCTTCCTTTCTTGTTTCTGCTTGAATGCTTGGGGAAAAGCTGCTGTACAATGGTTCACAGACTCTTGCTTCCCATTGACTCGTCGGTACAGGATGAAGGCTAGGCCGAGGGTAAGAGCGTATCCTACCCAGGTGAACAGGCACAGTACCATATCGGCAGCAGTCCAGGATCGGGCAACAGGAAGGTTGGGTCATGTGGGCATCTAAGCCAGTGTCTGGGTGGCCGTGTTAAGAGGTGTGACGTTGATCAGCTGGTTCCGCCCTTCGGCGATCCTCATCTCTAGTTCGGGGTCCAGGGTGAAATTGTGGTCCCGGAGGAAGGTAGAGATTTCCAGTTCAGTGTGGTATTCATCACTGGAAAGATGTTAGAGTGCCAGGTCATTGATGTGGAGGATAGCTCTTTTAGGGACTTGGATCCACATGATTTGATTGGGTAGGCTGATGCAGGTGGCTGTGTCATGTTGGTCGTAGGTCACAGTGGCTATCCGCGCTGGGGTGTTGACCAGCCACCGGTCTCCCACAATTTCAGCCTGGGTGTAGATGACCTGGGCATGGGCCTTAGCTGTAGCCGGGGAACGGGTATCGCACACCATAGGATGCAGTCCACAGATGCCGTCCGTGTTGTCCCGTAGAAAGTTTGCTTGGGCAGAGGTATTGGTGAGAGTACACATCCGCAGATTTGGAGTGAGGTATAGCTGTTCATTGTCGTCGTGGTAGGCCACCACCTTGGGGGTGTGTATTCTGACATGGGTGTCTCTTTGCCAGAAACCAACATTGACAATGTCCTTGAGTCGATAGATGTTGTTGGGCTCGATGATGGGCAGGTTTAGCAGGAACGACAGTTCACCCTGCTCAGGGGCCATGCTTAGAGGGATAGCACTGCCTAAGGAGTAGGCCAGATGTGCCTGCACCTGATTTATTGGGCCTGCAGTGGCGGATGACAACACATTTTGTACTAAGCTCAGGGGTACCAGGTATGGTGGGATCTGGCCCATGGCTAGGCTGTCCATGGAGGAGCTCACTTTGTGCAGCATGGCAGCACAGAACAGCAAGCCACAGCAACATCCTGGTGGTACAGAAAGAGAGAGAGAGACAGACAGAGAGAGAGAGTGAGAAAGCGAGCGCTGGAAGCCCTTGATGGTCGGGCTGTTGTCTCATTCTCGTCGGCGGATTCCTCTATGGATGAAACAGTGGGGATGAGGCTGTCTAGTTAGCGCTAGCCCCCCTTCCCCTTCCATGACTTGATGACAAGTGTCTCTTGATCTGGTTATGGTGGACCCATCTAAAGATCGGTTCTTTCTGCCCCCTGCCCATCTTGATTCTGTATGCGACAGGAAAGAGTTTGTCCATGATCTCATGAGGTCCCATCCAGTGTGGCAGAAATTTCTTTGACAGGCGATGAGGGCCTGTCTGGAGCGGATTGGCAAAGCTGTAGTACCAAACCTTGTCACCTATGTCCAGTTCTTCCTGTGACGACTGTGACGGTCATAGTATGCCTTCTGGCCTTAAGCGCTTTTCTGAAGCTGTTGCTGGGCAAAAGCAAAAGTCGTCTTGAGATGCTGGTGCAGTTCATCAAGGTATTGGTGCGTGGTGAAGGCTGTGACAAGGTTGGATTCCCTTGGTTGATACAGCAGATGTAGCGGCAGCGTCATCTGCCGGCCAGTCATTAGTTCAAAATTGGGCACATGGGTAGATTTGTTAGGAGTCGCTCTGATGGCCATAAGCACAAGGGGTAGTTTCACATCCCAGTCTTTTTGATTTGCCGCCACATTGTCTGACATATTCCACTACATCCCTCTGCATTCCGGGTCAGTATGCGACCGGCTTCAGTGTCTCATATGTGGCTGTCATACCACTGTGTCCGGCACATGCATCATGGGCATACATCAGCAGGACCCCCCTTTGGCACTGAGGAACCACAAGCCTGGGCGTAGTGGATCATCAGGAACATACCAGATGATGTTGTGTTGGATATGTAGCAGGTGCCTGATATTGTAAAGCTGACGAAGGGCTGGGGAACCAGAAAGGTCGGAAGCTGTGAGCGGGTAGGTGAAGGGGTCAGAGAGGTGGTCAAACATAGCCTTTATGGTAGCATCAGATTCTTGTATGGCAGCTATGTCGTTGTTGGAGATTTGTGGAGCCAGCACAAGTGACTGTGTGGCAGGTGATGTTAGTACAGCTACAACAGGGCTGAGTGGGTACTCGGGTGGTGACCATAGGTCGCCATGTAGCGCGCCCGCTTTGGCGAGGGCATCAGTTCTGTCGTTGAGGTCTTTGTCTTCGCCTGGTTGTTTTGAGTGGCCTTTGACCTTTTTCCAGTAGACCAGCACATCCCTTTCTGTCGTGATGGCATCACAGGTTTGGAACAAGTGCTGGTGCTTGACAGGTTTGTTGTTCGTTGTCTTATAACCATTTTGTTTCCAGCCAGAGATGTGGCATGTGAAACTCAATCTGGCATAGTTAGAGTCTGTACAGATGAGGAGTTCCTTGATGTTGTGGGCTGCTGCCATTTGCAAGGTGATGAGAACGGCTGCCACTTCTGCATACTGGGATGACTGAGGGCCCAATTTGAAGCTTTGTGGTGGGCATGGTTTGTCATTTACCCATAGAACACCTGCTCCTGCCACTAGGGTACCTTCGTGGTTGTAGGAGCATCCATCAACGTAGGCTGTTGCCATGCCCTGGCATACGTTAGCTTCAAAGTACCTGTGGTAGGTGGGCTGTTGTACTGACAGTGTGTCTGCCTCCATCAATGTGCATGGTGTGTCATCCGAGCAGCCTTGGCATACAGCCAGTCCATTGCCCAATGTGGATTTGTTGTTTTGGACATATCGTGCCTCAACATCACGTCTCTGGAGGGCCATCAACCACGTGGCTATGCGTGCATTGGTGACGACGCCGTCTCGGATGCATTGACTATTGAGAAACGAAACTGGTTGTATTTAATGATCACCTTTTGTGCTCCGATGTAATTGGAGAATCGCTGGATGGCCCATACCGTGCAGAGTAGTGCCTTTTCACAGTCCAAGTATTTCAGCTCTGGTGGAAGCAGCATTTTGCTGGCGTAGGCCACTACCCGTTTGTGTTGGTCATGATGTTGGTACAGTCCAGCACTGAGACAGTGATTTGAAAATCCAGCATCAAGGTAGAACTCTTTCGTCAGGTCAGGCTAAGCCATTTGAGTTTGCTCATGGCGTCATTGGGTTTGAGGACAGGCCAGATAGGTGAGGAATAGGTGCTGTTGCAGGGACGGATGACACCCTTTTCCAGCATGGAGTCAATGATCTCCTTTACCGGTTTGTGTGAAGCGATGGGGATCTTGTATTGCTTGACGAAGGTAGGAGGAGCATCGGGGTGCGTGGGGATACGCACCATGTGGATATCAGCAAGGCCAGAGTCTAGAGAGTCCTTGACAAATGATGCTTTGTGCTGGTACAAAGCTCACAGAGTTTTTGGCGATCCACATCGTGTTGTATAGCATCAGCATCCTTCAAGATTTGCTGGACTTGTGTCTCAAATCCGGGGTATGGCTCCTCTGACACCATGTGATTGGGGTCATGGGCAGCTGTGGAGGAGGTCCTGTTGTCCATGTTGAGAGGCGTTTGCTGTGAGACTGTGTACACTGAAAGGTGACTCTTGGTCAGTTCTGTCCTGCACACCTGTTCCTTGTTCTCTGACATAACAGATGTAATAGCAATGAGCTTGAAGGGCGACGTAAACACAGTGTTGTCTGTGCTTCCCTCTGGTATCAGTGATGGTGGGATGGGACCTATCACTGGCACAGTGAGCTCAAAGTCATGAAAGTCCTGGCTTATTAACCACCCCATGTGATAGGCTTTGGGGATTGTGATGTGAGTTGCAGCCGGATGTTGTGTCACCACTGGGGCCCAGACCACATTATTTACAGTGTCCACATGAGCCTGGAGACGAACCAGGATGTCTGCTCCGATGTAGACGTCGTGTGGTGTGTCATGGAGAATCAGGAAGAAATGAGTTAAGCACCGGTCATTCCCCTTGAGGTTCAGTGCACAGATGCCTTTGGCGTTTACCATCATTGATAGACAAGAGTCCAATGGGAATCGTGTGCATTTGGCAGTGAAGGGAATGTCTGGTGTGTTCTTCATGAGGGTGTTGAACAGCATGGTGTGCCTGGCGTAACTTGAGGGCAGTAGGGCTCTGAGTCTTTGGCAGGCTATAGGGTGCACAGGGACGAACTTGGGCCTTGGCTTGAGACAGGGTTCACATGGATGGCTGGGGGGTCATCCTTGACCTTGGTGAACTGGCAGTGTGCTTCGGTCAGGTCGGCTGGTTGAAAAGGTAAAGGTTCTCGCACTTGAGCCCAAATTTTTAGCTGTTTAAAGTCTATTAGGGGCTCAAAGTGGTCTAGTAGATCCTTACCAATGAGAAGAGGGTAAGTGTCCATTGGTGAGATGTACACTGGGTGAATGAGACTCATGGGACCAATGGTCAGGTGTATGGGAATCACCTGCTGCAGTTTCACTTCAGTCTGGCTGTAAGACTGCACGTTCAGCATGCATTCACCTTTGCGGGTTGAGGGTTTGATTTTGTCTTGTAGCTTGGTCTTGGATCTGGATGAAAAGCTGAGATGACATTAGCGTGAGGTCAGCTCCAGTATCAACAAGCACATCCAGTCTAACCTCATATTCCAATGTGATGGCCAGGTAGAGTTTTCTGGTTTCTTGTGTCTCTGTTGGTAAGCAGACGATTAACATAGCACTTTCTGGTACCTGATGGTCCTGGCTGATTGATGGCTGAGAGGCTGCTTGAAGGTTAAGATGGTTGGTCTGGGGGTTAACTGGCCCAGGGGTGGTGAAGCGAGTGGCAGAGCTTTGGGTGTCGTCCACAGCAGGGTGGTGTTCTGTGTTGTTGCTGTGTTCAGACACTGTTGGTAGTCATAAGGAGTCTTATCCTTTTTGTCCTCATCTTTGGGCCTTCTCTGGAGCAGCTCCTTTAACACCTCTGCTGATTCAGAGGTGTTGGTGCTTCTCTGTTCTTGGGACAGTTCAGACTTCAGTTTGTTCAGGCTATAGCGAGCTGGGTCCCTTTGTTGGCGCTAAGGACTTGTAGCTCTGGTAGGCACAGGACGGTTACCTTTAGGTCGTCGGCCAGGTTCCCATGAAGCGCTGCCCTTTTGGCTGTCTGGTGGCAGGGGTCGATTCCATGGCCTCTCAGGGCATCCCGTCTGGTGCTTGGGACGAACTACCTCGTGACTGTATCATTCCTGGCTAGTAAGGTCTCTCGGTCCTCTTGGCCCTCTCACGTGCTCACGTGTCTTTCATCATGGTGCAGTTGTGCACCCTCCAGTGGCAGTTCTGGGTAAGGTCCAGAGACGGGGAGGATAGCAGGGCTTTTAACAGTCTTTTCAGAGACGGCCCTCTGCTTCCCAAAGGCTTTATGGGCCAAGTCTCGCAGCTGTTTTGTTGTCATGGTGCGAGGACAGGTCATAACTCCCAAGTGATGGCTTACAGTGGGATGCAGATTACAAAAAAGAGTGTTCTGAAGTTGAAGTCCTCCGCCAATTCAGGCTCATTGTGTGACCCGAAGTAGACTCGACGGAGCCTGTTGTAGTAGGCCTGGGGAGTGTTCTGATTCTGGATCAGAGATCTCCTCCAGATGAATACCAAGGAATTTGGTGCTCTTGACGATCTCCACGGAGGAGCCGTGCAAAAGTGGGAATATAGCCTTGTTCAACCAGGTCAAGTACATACTAAAAAAGGAGATAAAAGTAGCCAAACAGAGCTACTTTGAAAGTTGAAAAAAACTTATTTTAAACAGAAAAAAGGTTCTTGACTAACAACACTGCTTCTGTGTGGAAAGGCCTGAAAGCCATCACTAGCTACAGCTTAAAGTCTCTGCTGACCAGCTGTCACCTATATTCATGCTGTTTGTGGACTTCAGTTTGGCATTTAATACTGTCATCCGCTCCAAGTTAATCACTAAACTTGAGGACCTGGGCATCAATACATCTCTTTGCAACTGGACTGTACATGTGCCCTGTACTTGTATATGTGTAATGAAAATAAAGTTGAATCTAATCTAATCTAAAAATCTTAACTTTTACTTGAACTGAACACTTTATACTTTACTCGTGATATGTATATACATATCAACATACTTATTTTACAGTGCTTATCATACCTATTTTACTTTTTTTTTTTACTTTTGTCTTATATGTATACTGTGTGTTTAAGTGCTCCTGGAACCAAGACAAATTTCTTGTGTGTGTGAGCGAATAAATCATAGAGCCAATAAATCATATTCTGATTCTGAAACGCCCGAAATGCCCAGAATGTCTGTCACGTCCTTGGATTGACTTAACATTTAAATCACTTGTGCTTAACGCTTCATTCATGTCTGGTGTGAACCTTAGGTCTGTTCATAATGCACAGAATTTGGGTTATTTAACAGTGATTCATTTTTTTTTAATAAAGTGTTTTTCCTCACAGTAAACAGTAAAAACTATGATATAATAAACAAGGAGTGAACAAATTATAAAAATAAACAATATTTATGTGTGTAAGTTGTCCTCATGACCATCACAACAATATTTTTTAATTCTCTGTTGTTAACAGTCAAGCTGTTGTTTTGTCAAGTTGTGCAAAGTACATATATTGTTGTATATATTAAGGATTTAAAATTTGACAAAAATAATCAAATTCAATAAATCCATTAATTGCACAAATATTAAAAAAAATGATTTCCAGTACAAGTTATCTTACAAAATCCTCGGTAGTACTTACTACAAATGAAACAGCAGTGAGTGTGTGAAGTGTATTTAGTGGATTTCCACAGGGCTGTAAAACATACACACATGCTGATGTTTTTGTGCTGATGCTGGGGGACAGGAAGTCTAACACTCAGGGTGATCTGCTTGAAGGACTCAATCTATTAATAGAAATGATGGCTAGAGATCCTTTCAAACGCCCTTTCTTTGTTCATACCTTATTCACTGCGCTCAACACTGAGAAGCTCACCAGTTATCTGATGTATTTAGAAGACTAAAGTGGTCTGTGTGGTGCTGTGTGGTCAGTTTAGTTTTAGTCAACTTAGTTTAGTTTTTTTAAAAATAAATCAAAACACCCCCTATATCTACAGTAAAATAGAAAGAAATATACATTTTGTGATATGTTCTTACCTGAAAACTGGGTCTATGTAGTCCTTCTTAAAACTATGCATGGTGAAAGAATACATGTTCCAGATGATAGTAAACATGAATTTTGGGTTTGGCATTGTGCTGATGATGTCAAATATGAAGGGAAAGAAGGAAAAAAAAACAAATAAGGATAGTAAAAAAAGAGACTGTGCTCTGTTTTGAGGTCATTCCTCATTGATTTGTCTCACATTAGAACTCTGACTGAGGTTCTGCTTGAGACTCATCTGATAGTCCCTGTGCTCCAAGATTTCAGTTTTTCCTGCTAAAGCCCATCTGTTATACCACTGCAGTCACGTATTGCCACATCAATAGAGAATAAGTTGTCTGACATGTTCTCTATCTGATCTGTGGATGAAAGGAGACACCTAGTGCCCACAACAGAGTCTTCAATCAAAGCGCCAGTGTTCTCAAATGTATGCATGCAGAGGTCTCTTGGAAAGAGAGCTGATGCATTGACGTATGTGCTGATGATCAGAGCTGTCGCATGTCATTAACAGTATTCTGAAGCAGTAGATTCAGATGCTTGAGGTGTGACAGCAGTCTGATAAAAGACCTATTCTTTCTGTCTTCTAAAACACCATCTGCCTCTCGGGGCAAGTAAGCAGGATTTAGCTCACTAAATTGTATTGTTTGCACATATAACTTATTTATAACATCTTTCTGTAGTAAGGTTGTCTTTATTCGGTCATGAAATGTTTGTTGTCTTGTCTACACAATTAAGACAACCCAACAGTGAGCCAGTTCCTGTCAGGCCAAGCAGAACTTTTCAGGAAACAGCTGCACTGTAAACTGTGCTTCCATTTCATTCTGTAGTTTAAAATAGAATCATTACATCATTGAAATCGCATATATAAGCTGTTAAGGGATTTCTAACACAGGCGTTTAGAGAACCAGATCTGTGAAAGGCCTCATACTTTTTGTACTTTTGTACCCTATTTTTTTTATACTGTTTAAGTGAGTTGTGTGACTGCTTTGTTAATGTTATTCAGAGCTATCAGCCATAATAAATCTCTCACCTTTATGCTGTGTGAATGAGAGTACTTAATGCCTTATTCTCCAGCATTAAGTGTACATCAGCATTTTAGAGGCAGCAAAGTATTGAAATGAACATTGGGGAAGCTTTAAAAATTACAGTGTTGTCAATGGGAAAATGACTGGATTCCTGTGTCACTTCTAATGCACTGTTAATGTCCTTGCCATGGTAGATGAATTAGGACTCATGATGTCTTTGAGATAATGATAAGTCTGTGTTTTGTCCTTATTTTTCTGTATAAATGGCATTGCACAAAGACTAGGTTTTGCACAGCAACCCCACAGAATAGGAATTTTGCATGTCATTGTAGAAGCAGAGGTCATTCTGTTGCTGTTGTGACGGCTGCGGGCTGTTCGCCTGCATGTCGACACATCTCAGTATCTGCATCCCCCAGAGGTGCATGCCGCGTCTCAAAGTGGTATGGCTACTGTCTGATCATGTTAAGGCAGAGTACTTAGTAATCAGAGCTGTCTGCTACGGCCGGTGGAATGCAGCCCTAGCTTCTGCTTAGCGCACAGGGAAATAATCTCTCTTCAGCGGCCCTTAATCAGCTTTGATCAGAGAGCCGATGTGCTGCCATCTCAAATCCAACCTCTGAACAAAAGCGCCTGCCCCTACCTCACTTTAACTTACACTTGCAGAGCAAAGCATTAATACTGGGTGACACCTCAAAGCAAACCTTAGTGTTTCAATTAGAGGCTTTGGTGGGCTTCACATTGCTCCGTAGAGTGTACACTGCTTCTCTCCATCTCAAACACATATTTTCTCTGTTTACCTTCTGTTAGGGTTGTGGATTTATTGTTTTCAAATCAATGCTTTTTTAACAGTGAATATCAAAAATGTGTGGTGAGAATAGAAAGCTGAAACTGAACTGGTTTTACATTGCACGTGAAAATGCTTCTCTGCATGTTTCTGACCTTCTCAAACTAACCCGCTTCACAAATGTGTGACATTTGTTTCTTTACTCATTCTTCTTTACTACATTGCATTTAAAAATACTAACCAGAAACAGGAAATGCTTATTGAATCCCAAAATGTTTGTTGTTAGTTCATATTTATCCAATTCACAATTTGGCTTGGTTGTTCTACAGTAACAGTTATATATACTCACAATTTTTTTCTTTTTGATCATCTAAATGCAGTTTAATAGATGTTTTAGCTGTAGGAGATTGTCAACATTTTGTGGATGATAGCACCCCAGTACGTGTGGATGTATACTTAAGGAAAATACTTTCTAGGACTCCTGGGAGCAGGGCAATCTGAGGGAATGTGTACAGATGTAGCCTCTGTCTCTGTTTCACCACATCAGAGTGAAGTCTCCATTCCCCGGGCCTCGGCCCTTGCCTTGACAGAATGTTTGCTCCCACATTGCATCAACCAGAGATATAAGCTGCTCTCAGTGAGCAAAGCTTCCCTTGGGACCAAACCAGGATCTGGTGTGCCAGTTTGTAAAGAGGGCATGACCGCAGGCCTCCCTATGGTTGATGTATGACATCACGGCCATGTTGTCGGTGCGAAGCAAAATGTGATGGTCTTTTAGGTCCGGCAGAAAGTATTTTAAAGCCCAAAGTACAGCAGGCAATTCTAGGCGATTTATATGCCAAGTTAGATGACGAGGCTCCCAAAGACATTGGGCTGGGTGGCCATTCATGACTGAACCCCAACCAGTGAAGAATGCATCTGTCGCTAGCATAACAAAACACTGGGCCCTGAGAGATGAGCGAAGGCTTTTTCCACGTCTAAGACACGGATGCAGCGCCTCGTGACCTTTATCATGCGAAGTGGATCTTCTCTCTGGGATAACCCCTTGGATTTGAGCCACCACTGTAGGGCTCTTTACAGCAGGCCAAAAGGTATCACGTTGGACGCAGCAGCCATCAGACCTAGCAATTGTTTAAACTGCTTCACAGTGAGTGACGTGTCTTGCTTGACTCTCGATACCACAGAAAGGATTAAATCTATACAAGCGAGAGTCAAATATGCCCAGTGGAATCCCATACGTTGCAGAGATAGGTGGTTCTCTGAGATGAAAAAGCACACTCTTCTTGGCATTTAGTCTGAACCCTAGCTCTTTTATGTAGGCAAGAGCAACATCTCAATAGGAGCTAGAATCAACCAATTGTTGATGTAATTTAATATGCAAATGCCTGACAGGTGAAGAATGAGATTTCCCTCAATTCTATCTATCAAAAACCTTTGCAAACCTCACGAATGCAGTTGCCGTTCTGACTCAGCAGAAGTGGGACCAGCACAGCGAGGAATGCTAATGAGGGCTTCCGCCTCAAAGATAACCTTCCTGGAGTGTGCTTCACTCCTAAACACGCAACACACAGAGTGTGTATCCCCACCCATAATAAAATGCGGGCAGGGAGGAAAACACACTCTGAAATGTTCACTCGAACCCCTTGTCTTTCCGCCTATGGCATTCTAACTAAAATGTTAGCCCTGCACTTAAACAAGACTCGACACACCTGTTCAGAGTGCATAAATGCTGGTAGCATTCCTATAGAGTTTCAACGCAGCTCGAGTTCCTGAAAGGGAACTGCATTTTCTGTCAATTTCCACCCTTCTATTTCCACATTATAACACACTGATGATGTTTGGGCACTAGCTGGACAAGGCTGCACCGGGGAAAAATATATGTCACACTAAGTGGCTTTTGTGCTGGTGTTTTGGGTGTAGATACAAGAGCTAGGGTCTGTGGAACATAGTCAGAGAGAATCTGGGAGGTATATGGTATATAGTACTACTCTTGTGGGGGTGCTAGTGAATCTAATTTTTTTTCATTTGACTCTCCCATTTAGCATCCCTCCTGAGTAAACAACATGTAATGGCCTTCTCTAACTTTTAGGGATTTATTGAAATAATCCTCCACAGCCTCCCTGAACCTGTGTTTCCTATTTAATCAGCTGTCTATTGACTGTGATCATGTTCCAGTGTTTTTAACATTTTGATTAAAGGCCAATAAATCCACATTAAACTGTGACATGTCTGATTGCATTGCTTGTACCACACCAACATTCAACTTTCTTCATTAACATCATCCTTAATTCCATAATATACAATGAGCTAATAATGTTATTTCTGCTGTTGGATTGTGGCTTGTTACAAAAGGCCCACCTGTAAACTCCACATCTGTCTGCTCATTATCAATAATGCTTGGGGCAACTATAGGACTGTGGCAAGGAGCAATTCTCAAGTCACCAGTAGAAATAGTACCAAAATAGCGACTACGCCACCCCAGTTCAATTACCTGGGGAAATATCAACACAAGACACACAAGTTTAATTCTTCAAAGACCATGAGACGTAGATACACTTGGTAAAAGTAACATTTATTGACAATCTTTATTAGGAACAGATAAATAAATTAAAACGCATTCAAGTCCCAAAAAGCATACAATACGATGCTGGCATACAAAGGGGCAGTAAATATTTCCTAGGAACTGGGGACAGACCTACAGTAAGGTAGGCTGGGTACCGAGCCTCCAGGAGAGCCCACAAATGTTGACACACATGCACAAGATTAAATCAATCACTCTCACGCTGGTGTACTCCACTCATAAAAGAAAGAAAACCAACAAAGAAAACACTCCGACACCCAGGATAAACTAGCCTGCCCACTTTTTGGGTCACCCCAGCTCCTAGGACAAAACAATACAAAGAAAAAAAACCAAAGAAACAAAAATCAAATATCAAAACAGCAAACAGACAACATCAAATCAACACAGCAATACAAATAAGCAACAATAAAACAGCACCAAGCAAAACAACAACCAAACAAAGCAAAACAAAAACGAACAAAAACAAAAGCAAAACAGCAGCGCTGTGCACCAAGCCATGCAGCAGCAGGACACAGTTAAGCTTGTCTAAGACACAGAGCGTATGATTAATACACATACCTTTCCGTAACCCTACCATTAATTTGTACCTACCTGCATGCAGGAACCCTCTCACCCATCCGGCAGAACCATAACCCAATTATTTACTAAACGAAAAATACAAAATAAGTGCAATAGACTCACGACAAGTGATTTAACAAATAACTAAACGGTTACTTACCGAACGGGAAAACAGCGATCGCACATGCACGCAGCCATACAACAGTAAACGGTACGCCAAATTCTTAAGACAATCAGGCAAGACAGCGCTTAATACTGCCAAGACGGAGTGCTGAATGGACACCGACCTTGCAAAGCACAAATTAATAATACAAAACTCAAATAGTTGTTTCGCATAAAAAACACCGGAGAACCGAACACACCTCAAAGCACCCAGCAGCGGAAACAGCACACAGCTGACTCAAATGACGCCACACCCAGTACCCATGACAACACCTTTATATACACCCCCAATAATGGTCTTTATGATAGGTGTAACTAATACCCGGGTGCTTCACTACAGGACTAACAGGGTTGCCAGTATTTGCATAAAAAAAATGTAACCACATCAGCAATTGTAACCCATCTTGTCGTTTTAAAATCAAACAAATTGTACAACCAAAATAACAAAGTGTCCCTGTACAGACACCAACGCTCAGCCTAATAATAAGGTAGGGCTACACTAGAGGACACACTAATATACGAGGTTGTTTTTCGCTGATTTGAGTCCATTCCATTTAAATGTATAAACAGCTGTATTATTTTACAGCTTAATTTATCAAAGACACTTATATGCATATAAATTATATTAAACCAGGCCGCCACTCAAATTATCTTAAAGTATTTATTTGAATAAACATTTTAAAATACAGCTGCAACAAAGCGATCTACATAAACCTTAACATGAACTACAAATGACACAGAATAAACAATAGAATATGCTCACCTTGCTGGGATGAGAAAAGAATAAAGAATGTAAAGCCATTTGTATGTTATTTGATCGTTTAAAGTCTTAATAAATCTTGTGCTGTGCAATGGTTTTCTTTCTCTTTAATTCATTGAGAATTACTTGTGCTAAGCGGCACATTTTTAAAAGGGCGTGGAGGTGAATTTAGTACAACTTGAGTTACAAGTCAACTTTAATTGTCGTTTTAATACCTTTTTCTCAATGATCTGGACTACAAAACATTGGGAGATAATTTCTGAATGTTTTTTTCTTTAAATACACAAAAAACTTTTTTTTGTCGTCTTTTGAGATTATTGGCCGTTTTGTCACTCAGAGGAAGGGACAGATAGAGCCAAGGTGACCCATTGACTAGCAGTATGTAATGAGACTAATCCACGTTTGGTTGAACAAAACAGAACAAAGACAGAAAAAAGTACATCATTGCAATAACAAATTTTATTAGTTAAGAAAATCAGACAGACATAATCTTGAATCATACCAAGAACAAATGTACTATAATGTACTAAATCCCATTCTCATTTCTCCCCACGTCTTGCAGGCAATTCATCTTCATCTTAACATCTTAAGTGTCCTTTTAAATTAAAGATGGAGACTTTTTGCTGGCTGTGACTTGACTGGTGTTGAA
>JBAJNP010004436.1:0-33640 GCA_036877545.1 Yasuhikotakia modesta | reverse complement strand
CACTAGATGGCGTATTTTAGGACTACAAACTAGGTTAAATTCCACTGAGATAACATTGAGAGGCATTCGCATGTCGGTCCAGAATAACTGCACACACAACATTTACAATATTAATGTGGAGTTGTGCATGTGTTGTATCACCTTACACAGGTCAGCATGCGAGGTGTGTGTGTGTGTGTGTATATAAACACCTTGCAGGTGGTAAGCATGTCCGTGATGGCTTTGCGGCTCATGTTGGCAGTGGATATCACATCCTCCTGCTGGGCAGAGTTGCCTGCTGCCACCGCTTTGGCCGTCGCCACGGTGATGCCCTTGGTCATGCGGATGAACTCTTCCGGGGTGGTGGATTTCTCCGGAACGTCCTTGGACTGGAAAACCTGGAAAACAGATGATGCAACGGTGAGGCAAAAACAAACCTGGAAAACATTTTGGTACCAAACATCTACGCATTTTTATTTAAATTTTTCATTTTTTAAAAAAATAAGTTCTGCTGTTAAATTTACATGATGGTACATTTTCATTTGTTGTATTAACATGCCCTTTAAAAATTAAGATATATTTCAATATTACCTTTTAAATATTAACTGTGTGTTAATATAAGAAAGATGGGACTATGAATCCAAGAATCCATCACAATCCTTACAGGTTCAAACCTACAACATTATGCTGAGCAGCTAGGGTCTGTAAACACTATAGTCAGGCTTTTAAATGCTCAGATCTCCTTGACAGCCTCTGATATCAGTTACAATAAAAGCATTAAAACAAACTGCCAACGTTTCTCGTGCCCCCATCCCACCATCTCAATCTGTCACACCAGCCCCTGATAAGTGGAGTTGAGACCCCCATGACAGAGGAACGAGGAGCAGGTGGGAAACAGGCAAACTGTATCCCCTCCTGTGTTACCAGCTCATATCGCAGATGGATGCCGTTCGCTTTGGTCTGGGCTGAAGCTAATTGAGCCGGACCGAACCAGTATTAATTTAAGGGCAGTTGTAATACACTAAGACTGTATTAGCAAATCTTAATTAGGCTCACAATAAATATAACTGACATTTTCCATGTAAAGGCTGGTCTCAAGTGCTTAAGAGTTGAAAGCAATTCTTGGAACAGGTTCAAGATGTTTTAGACGTATTACACACAGACACACACACACACAGACACACAGACACACAGACACACACACACACACACAGACAAACAGACACACACACACACACACACAGATCTTGGCAACAGTAATTAAATACAGGTGTATACAGTGTCTAAAACCTTTTGGGTTCATTCTATTGAATGCTAATGAATGCTAATCTAGTGTGACATGCCCCAAACACCATAAGACTGCCTTGTTTGTAACCCGTCAATAAAACAGAGTACTGATTTGATGTATGCAGTCACCCAATCAGAGGCTCCGATACTCACTCACAGGAAATCACACTGTGAACGCATGTTATTACAAGGTGTAAATTGCAAACCGTCTCGCCTAACCACTGGCAAATGGATCAGCCGAGACAGATATTAACACCAGCTGTAAACAAGACCAAAGAATCTTCCGTACGGTGAGTTCCTGCTTGATGCACTCGATGGTAGCTTCCAAAGCTCTCGTCCCACGAGTGGCTTCGTCCTCCACAGCTTTCACAGTCTTCAGTAGAGAGGTTACGTTGGTCACCATCACCTGCAACAAACGAAACGAACAAATGAAAGAGGTTAAATACTCATTTCCTGCTTTGTGCATGATACTTACATTGATTTAAGTGGAGTGTGTCAACACTGCTTAGGTTTTTCCAGTCATATTCAAACAAGCAGTTCAGATATGACAGGAACATGTATTTAACAGACCAGTTGATACTCAGATGGACAAACTGATAAATGTATCAGTTGCTTTTAAATTTATTTCAATGCATTTCCCCAAAATGATAAAATAACATTGTTAGGGCCTTTAAAATGACACCATATCAAAATATTTTTTTTACAATTTCACAAAAACTTTAATTTCTACTTATAATTGATTTACCTGTTGATTGGATCAGAAAATGATACTGTACCTTTAACTAGCTAAATGTTGTGCTTACAATATTATGCACCCAAACAGGCAAAGATGCCTCAATCTGGTTTCATTTTCCAAGTGGAAATTTAATTCAAAGTGTGCTTTACCAAATTGCTGAGAGGCCCGTCTTCTTACAATGGGTTATGTAAAAACTTCTCTGAAATCTAAATCAAAACACCAGCAAAGGGTTTGACCTTTAAATGGACCACAGATGAAGTACGTAATGAATCGTAGACTGACTTTAGGCAAAGTTTCAAACATAAGAGGAACAAAGGGGAAAACCCAAGGAAACCAAAGGGGGACGAACGTTAAACCTTTGGGGTCGCCACTGTTATTTTCAACAAACAAAAAAAACAATAAATGTTTGAGAGGAAATCCCAGAGGATCTGAAGTCACCATATGTCAAAGGAACGTTTCAAAAGGAAATCGTGCGAAGGTCATGAGAGCGTCATACACAGAATTAAAACTCATGACTTCAGCATGCTAAACAAAACATATCGTATCGCATACATGTGAAGGTTGCCTGGGGAAAATTCTATCAGCAAATATGATAAACTGTGTGCACTGATCCACAGCATAGCTGCAAAGAAAATCAGCAAGCACTGTTTTAATTTTTTTTAATTAGCTTTACAAAATTAATCATTCATGCTTTGCTAGATGTTAATAATGCCAGTAGAGGGAAGATAGTAAGGACAAGAGAGACGTGGAATGAAACACTCCCTGTAATGCACACTGTGTGGTTTGTTCCCTTGCAGTATAGCCATTGGGTCATTCTCACACACACACACACACACACACACACACACACACACACACACACACACACACACACACACACACACACACACACACACACACACACACACACACACACACACACACACACACACACACACACACACACAGCTGTAATATAGGGCTTGATTTGTGGCCACACACCAAGATGACAGAAAGCTAAGACAGCACCCAGCCAAGGCAGCTGTTAGACAATGTACACACACACACACAGATAGCCATCAGCATAAGATATGGCCATTATAAACTGCATAATGCTTTCCTTACAAACAGGAAGACACACACACACACGTTCACTGTACCTTGGCGGCACTCTTTAGCTGGTACATGGATGGATCGTCCGCTGGTTTGCCCGCGGCACATTTAGTGGCACTAATCAGCTCAGCTAAAGCTTTAGCAACATCTCTGACTGCGTTTATCAGAACCACCTGAGAAAGAAAGAGACAGAGAGAGAGAGAGAGAGACAATAAGTCTTTAACAGAAGCGCCTTTGGTCATGACACACCAATGGCTTGCCACAATGCACTGCACTGCTCCAGGGGCATCTGAGAGGAAGACGATGGGAGAATTTATCAGAACCACCTATGTGCCATCAGCGTTCACAGAGCGAGTCAGAACAGGCAGACGTTTATCGGCCGAGCTCCTGACTAGCGCACTTCAGAGGAGAGCTAATGATATTCTAATTATACTGCAAAAGGGTGTCAAACGGGATAAAAATAGACGTGAGGAAAACGCACGTGAACGAGCTCAGACCAATCAAAACGTTTAAGATCACAACACGCACCTGTGTCTCGGGGTCCTCCGAGCCCATGCTCGTGGCTCCCAGTTTGACCACGTCTGTGAGCTGCGTGATGGTCTTGGCAGAGGACTGGGCCGCCTGGGCTAGTTTGTCCTGGCTCGACGCGGCACCAGACACGAGCAGCTTGGTGTCTTCCACCAGAGCTTTAGCGGTTTTCAATATGTTCTCTCTGAAGAGCAAAGAAAGCAACAAATGTTCTGCACTGACTGGATTTCACGTCCTCTACCACACAGTGAAACTATTACAGAATGGATTAACCTTAACATTATTTATATCATTCCTGACATTCAAAGAAATTCTGTTAAGGCTGCAGCTGTGAGTTGCTGGTAGTAGATTTTGAAATTAAAAACTTTGGGCATAGTAGGGTTAAATATAATGGCATAAAGTATGATGCCGTTTAGACCAGGGCAAGGTTGCACAGCCCTGATCCAGACACACAATATCAAACATGTTTGATATTACGACTTTAAAGGTGTCAGACCCTCTCAACTTCAGCCAGCCAATAGAAATCAAGCAGGCAGGTTCAGACAGTTTAATGTCAGATAATTACAGGCTGGTCTCACCTGTGGTCAGCGAAGGACTCCTCATTCTCGGCATTGAGGGTGCCGGCTGAGGCGAACATGATGGTGGTGTCCAGATCTGCGATGATGCCGGACACAGACCCGGCTGCAGTTATACAGGCCTGAGTTCCTTTATTTCCAGCCTGCAGAGCTGATAACACCATGGACACCTGGAGGACAGAATCACACTTCATTATAAACTCCATAGGCAGCATCTAGACACCTTTCTAGCCCTTTAATATTGTGTTTCCAGTGCATTTACATAATACAAACTCACCCTTTTAATAGGCATTTAACAAGTATGTGCTAATAATTACTGACACAATTTGCTACTTTCTTGTCTACAATGTAATTATAAATTACTATTAGTGTTCCTCGCTACCTCTTTTGTAAGCAGTTGCCGGTAAGCAACCATTTACAAACCACAGGGAACACTTTAGCAACCACCCTAGCAACTGCATAGCAACGCTTTAAAAGACCAACCAATCAGAGCGCTGCAGTGTTGCCATGGCAACCACACACATTTTTTTATATGGTCAGCACGTTTCCCACATATTATTACTGAACGTTTACTGCATGTTATGCTTGAGAATGCATTTAAGATACTAAACGCTTCAATGAATCAATTTTAATCAGGTCACCATCTTATTCCAGTTCCATTACATGAAACTAGTTTAAGTGTAAACCTTTGATCTGGATTTAGATTAATGCGTCGCTTTGGGAGTTTACACCACACTTATGATTTCAGAACAACTGGGCCCATGTTCTTTAAAGCTACGATAGCGGTGACAAAACTGATCTCAGATCTGCATAAAATTCAAAAGAAAACGAAACCAGCCCTAGAAAGGAAGAAAATCGTTGAGTCGTCATCTCCCGCAGATAAAACCCATGAGGCCGTTTATACGCAAGCCTCCACATTCACATTACAGAAATGATTTGAGTTTGAATTGAATGGGGCTGGTGGGGAGTTGGACACGTTTATATAAAGCAGTTCACATAAAGCAGCGAGGAGCAACAGCACGACCACAGCAGGTTCAGAGCAAACTCTAGTTATAGTGATGTAATCAAAGACAAATGACACAGGGATACATGTAACGCACTGTATATAATGTCACAAGAAAGGCAATTGGGACTTTTATGGAATAACGGTGGAATGCAATGGAATACAGGGGGAAAACTGGAAACAGACTGCATGTTTTTTAGTGCCACGGCTTTCAACCACAGGCTAGTGATAAAACCCACAGGTAAATCAATTCTACAATGATGGTGTGTGTCTGCAGTTACAATTTGTTCGAACCTCAGGCTGGACGTTACGACAAATGTCAAGCGGTAAATATTGAAAATTGGAACCGTGTGATATCTGTGTGTGCTAGTGTCAAATCTAAACTTCGTAGGTTTGCGTCAGTTTCGTAAACACTTAATGTCAAGAGGGACAAAAAAAAAACTATTCTCCCAATGATGAAATACTGGATTTTGGCAAAAATGAGGAAAATGTGAGTGCAGCCGTCATGGGCGGCTGTGGGGCGATGTTACGAGGTTGCAGGAGTGTTCTGGGTCGGTGCTTCTGGGCTCAAGTCAGAAGAACCCACACACATCAGACTCTTGATATGATTAAGGTCCCTCCTCCAATGGGCAGCGAGCAATTTGCATAATAAGTGTCCATCAGCTAAAAATCCCTTAGAAAAGCAATACCACACATTTCAACAAAGCTGCATGATTTAATTCAATAACATTGTTTGTAAAGTAAATGCAAATGGTGAAATCAAAGCTTAAACACAACCCTTTCATTGCTCCACCCTCAAAATAACAAACACAATGCAACATGGGCATTAACAAACAGCTCACGCACACGCCCCCAATGACGCCCCACGAGTGTTATAGTGTTGTAGTGAATGACCAGATCCGCTCAATTTTTCCCCGTTTACACAGGACTGTGGGAAATGCCTTTTTTTCCACACACAGAACAGAAATTTAAAAATTGGTGCTGCTTTCACACTAAAACTTAAATTACACCATTAATACTTAAAAGTTTGTTCTGTGTGTATTTTGATATATTGATGTCCCTATTAATAAAACACAATGTCTGTTGTTTATTTTCTTGCATTATATAAACCTTTTCTAGTACAACTATTAGAAATAAGAGAATAGAAACGCATAACTAAGGAAAAAGCAACACACAACTGCACAGAACTAAACTCATCTTCCTCATGGAGGGACAGCCCTACCTTTTCAGTGACGGCCCGGGCGTATTCAATCAGTTCCCTCTTGGTGAAGCTGTCTGTTGGGCTAATCTGAAGCGCTCCGGCTTTCTGCACCAGGTAGATGCAGCCGTGCCCCAACTCCTGCACCCGGGACTTGATCTGCGACCCCACCTGGAAACACAGCCATGTTTTCACTTCTCAAAACAAGAGTTTTAAATTTAAGCCAGTCTGAATCCAGTGCTAATCCGAGCCTAAATCGTGGCACGCACGCGCTGGCGACCGCCTCTGAAAGGCGCTGGTTCTGTTCAACAAAACCCTATGCGATAATTAAGAAGTGATTGTGATGGTCTTTGAGGGGGGCCGACAGCGCTGTACATTCATTACCTGACACACACATCCTTGGGTGGGCGGCTCTTCATTATGAATATCACAACGGGCTTTTAACGCTTGCGGGGGCGCCCGGTTGCTATGGCGACGGCAGCGGCCACTTACAGTGTGTAAAAAAAAAAGTGCGAGGGTAGGATAAGCTAAGGGCTGGTGGCTGGCGAGTTCAGATGTCTGGTTCCTGTCTTATTTTAAACATGGGTGAAAAAAAGACCACAGCACAGGTGTAAAATGTGTTGGCAGGTGTTTATACCGTTGCTTATGGTTTAAAGAGCTGTAATGTGAAAGTATAATGTGTGTTTATGTGTTTATGTGTGTGTGTTTGTTACACTTACGCAGAAAAGGCACATGCTCACAGGCTCAAAATGTATTTTTAAATGTGTATTTTTCAAATTGTGGAATTACTTGAGAATAATTAAAGACAACGTTTTCATTTTTAGGCGAACTGTTTCTTTAAATCTGAAGTTTGTGTGAGGCTTCAGCCATCTGAGTGTGTGTGTGTGCGTGTGTATGTATGTATGTGTGTGTGTGTAAGTGAGTGTGTATGTAAGTAAGCAGATCTCAGATCAGTGGTCTGTGGGGTGTATGTGTGTAAGTGTGTGTGTGTAAGTGAGCAGATCTCAGATCAGTGGTCTGTGGGGTGTAGTTACTCAGCGCTGAATTGATCCTCACCTCCTCTGGCTCGGCTGTGGCGGCTGCCAGACGGCCTTGTTGTGCCAGCTGGCTGTAATCCACCGTCACCTGAGACGCCAGCCCACCCAACTCCTCTGGACATGTTACAGACTTAGTCATCTGGAGTCACAATCACATCACATGCCAGTGTCAGACATAGCCACAAGCTAAACCATCAATGCAATATAGTGTTTCTATTAGGACATATTAACCTCACAGATCTCAAATTTTGGAAAATTAGCTTTTAGTTTATTTCCAACAATATCGAATGTTCCAAAACTGTTGGAACATCAATCTCCCATTATGTCTTTCAAAGACAAATGCTGATGTTAAGGACAATGGGCTATGTCTCCTGCTACTCTCAGCTAAGTGAGTGAGGAGATGAATGTCGTAAGAGACTTTTTGCAGGAGGGTAGGGGCAGTACAGGCATAGTTACCGCTCAGGGTAACAATTAAACAGTGAGTTTTAGCCTCAAAATTTTATACAAATTTATAACCATTGACAGTCAGTTAGCAATGAAATATTTCATATAACTACCGATAGACTTCCACAGAAAAGCAAATTTACCCGGAGTTCAGAAAATGTCAAAAAGTGTCAAAAATGAAATGTGAAAACTAGCCGCAATGATGCATTAGTAAACATTTCAGGGCTGTTTGCTAACAGTTCAGGCTGTTTACTAGTTAGGAGAGATGGAAAATGCTGACTGAACCGTCGCTCGCCCAACAGAATCAGTTTCTCACACTATTATTTTTCAACTGTGTTACGAATTTAAATTGAGTTGCCATGGAGTTACAAAACTAGTTTAAAATTTCAAGTCGCTTAGAATTGAATCTTAGTTGTTAGAACTGGTTACATTTATTATTATTTTTACAATATACATTTTTATAATAAATGCAACTGATTTAAAGACAGTTAGCAATGCCAGACAGGAAGTGGGACCCTGTCAGAGATGTGCTCACCATTTCCTGTGCGGTTATAGCGATAGCTTTGGAAAACTTCACCATGGTGGTCTGGTAATCCACAAAAGTCCCGTCGGGCTCTGGCGGCGTTCCCTCATCCATCTGTGAAGTGAACGGATCCGGTTAACAATGACTTACAGCTGGAAAGACCCCTGATCCAAATGAGGGTCTCTGAGCAGTGCATGTTCACAATACTGCGATCAGTCCCACAGAAATCACACCAGGATGGATATCCTATTGACTGCTATTGTCTGCCATGACAGTATAATTAGAGACTGCTAGCATCCAGTGCTGATGAATGGAGATGTTGTCAAATCAGGCTAATAATGAGATACAGAGACGGCTGCAGTCTGTCACGCATATGTGACAGCTTTTCAAAATCAAGCAGACTGTTGACTTTTTTTTATAAGCAACATGGATGGGGAGGTGTTGCGAGCAAAATTCGAACTCGGAATGTGTTTTGGAATTACAAGTATGGACCCACTGACCCTTCCGATGGCCTCGGCGATGGATTCCACCATGCCGCCCACCATCCCTCCCTCGCTCGCCGCCTCGTTTAGAGTCACCATGATGTCATCAACCGCCTCCTTCATCAGCTGGGCCGCCTCAGCTATTGCATCATGGGTATGAGTCGCCTGCAAGGGGGCATTGAGTGTCCATCAGTGTTATTATCTGGCATATACAGATGCATAAACATTGTTTGTCGTTTATCGTTTCAGTGAATCATACCTTGGGGTTTCCTCCGCCCTCTTTGGCGGCATACAGCATCTGTAGCGCCGATTCAAACAGGGTTTTGGTCTGATCTAATATGTTCATCTGTTGCTGGTGGTCTGCGTGTTTAGATGCCAGACCCACGGACGCCACGATAACTGGCTCGAAGTAGCTCGCTAACTGAGTCACCTGGAAAACAAGAACAAATATAAACTGTTCTGTAGATATTTCAGGCATTTCTGACATAAAACTGTCTGAATTTGTTTTTGTAAAACGCTGGACAACACTGCAGGCAGGCTACTAAAATTTTGCCTGAAAAATTGCCCCTTACTTTATTAAAATGTTTACAGCTTTTTTAAAAGGGTTTTGAAACATTTCACAATTCCTAACCAGCATAAATGACTGCAACAACAAAGGCTAGAAGCTACTTAGATGCTGTCATGTTATAATTTATTCATTAAGGCAATAGTGGGGATTTGAGTGGTACAAGTTCAGCTATAATGGATTCAAGTGGTGGGGATCCATTGATTGTGGTTTGACGTTTTTGATTTTACCTTGTGCCCGAGTTGGGCAGCCTCGCCCCGTGCGGCGGTCGAGATGGGGTCAATGAGGTGACCGATCTCCTGCACGGCGGAGGTCAGCTGCTCCTGCAAAGCCTGATGGGATAGCAGTCCAACAACATTAGCATGAAGTCATGACTGCTAGCTTTACCACATGACAATCATCAATTGTCTATTTGGTATAAGGCTCATGAATTATGCAAACAGGCTAGCCAATCACAACAGAGGTCACTTACATTTTAAAGGTACAGTTGCAAACACAGGTTTTTAAATTCTAACACAAGAGAAACGATGAAAAGTGGTTGTTTAAATTTAAATCACTATGTTTGCACAACTTGACAAACATTACAAGTGGACTTCTGCAAGGAAACGACATACAGTTTTAATGCATCACATATCTGCAAACTAAGTTTGGATTAACAACTAAACTGCCAGCTAACATGGATTGGCTAATGCTAAGCTTTGCAGCGATGCTACAGAGTGCTGTACTTGAGTAACACACAGCAGTGCATTATTCTACTATTAGCATACCGCGATAGCAGCGGGAAACTTGTTTATCGTTACCTCCAGTGAGATGTCGTCTCTGCGGGGCAAACTCTGACCCACGGCGGCGAGAGACACCTGCTCAATGTCCCTGATGCTCTTGTTGATACTGTCGATGGACTGGTCACACTCTCGTTGCCCGGGGGCCTTGTCCCTATGACAACGGAGCAGGAGAGGTTGCTACAAGGTTGCTGTAGGGTATTTTTCAGCTGCGGCTTAATTTAATTATATTCCTACCTCAGTCTGGATATTGTACATTACAGTGTCATAAAAAAGAGAATAAGGGCAGACTGGTGTTTAGCGGCCTGCACACACAGAGCAGGACAAGCTCCAGTTCTGATTGGCTACAGCGTGAGGGCATTGTTCACGAAGGGCAGCCAGATGGGCAGCGATCCCAGCCGCTGGTTCTGCAATATAGCTGAGACCATCAGCTGACCGTCTGTATGCTCAGCGAGCACAAGCAGGGATGAGTAACTGATCTGCGTTCAGACGTTGTCATGTCAAATCAATCACCGCTGTTGCTCTCAGTGGAGATAGAAACTCATTAGGAGTCGATTGCAATCGTAATATACAGTTGGGTGAAATCACGCACAGGCTGTTATCCAGCTGTTTTTATTTACAGGGAAAGAGCTGTTGAATTGTTTTATCTTTACTGAAACAGGTGGCCGTACACGTCACAGGCAATGTAAGTGAGGAATTTAGTGGCAAACTGAGTCATGGCATTTAAATATAAACATTAGGTAACCAATAATGTGTGTGCATTTTTTGCACAAAATATGTTTACAAGAAAATGCAAGTGAAGGCCGCCGCAATGCTGTTGGTGGTTGTCCAGGTGTTGCTAGGGTGCTCTGGATGGTTGTTAACTGGCTCAAGACAACCAATAGATATCTAAGTGGCAGATATTATGTTTTAGGTTTAAACAGGTTGTAGGGTGACCAAGAAGCAACGCTTGTTCTTGTAGATATATTTAGGGTATATAAGGATATATGAGGATATTTAAGGATAAGGATATATAAGGTTCTACAGACCTGATGGATGTGATGAGGCTCTTGATGGAGTCTGACACAGTGCGGGAGTGGCCAGCCAGGATGGACCATGTGGGCGGGTCTTTGGGGTTAATGATGAGCGAGCGGGCGGTCTCTAACAGGTGAGTGGAGCTGTCCAGCATGGAACGAGCCGAGCGGAGAATTGGCTCCTGGGCAGCTGAACCCTGGGAAAACAAATTTATGTTAAAAATTATTCATGTTTAGGGGACATCTGCATTTTACCTGAACCTTTTATCCTGTCTTTGCATCAACAACAATGTCAATTCCAGAACTTTACAATGGTGATTTTTGAAGGACTTGTGCCGATCTCCCTCTTCCAGCAGAAAACAACAAATGCAATAATTTCAACCAAAAACAAACAACATAAACCTCTAAAACAGACCAAAGTGACAATTTCCAAGGCATTTCAAGTGTGTTGTGAAAAACACTGGAAAAATCCCATCCACATTCATTGACCTTTACAGCTTCCTGTGAGACGGCGGTGAGAGGAAATCCAGTGTCAAACACTCACTGGACTGAGAGAAACCACATCGCTTTGGCAGGACAGTACAGGCAATATTTTAAAGACAAAAGAATCAGCGGGTTACTCATGTAAGCTGTGGGACAAACCTGAAAGTATGTTTCACCATGCTTCACACACAAAATGTGTTTTAACTGACACTAAGAGTAAAATAAACAAACAGTTATAAAGTGACTGTTTCTTACATTAATCTGTAATATGTATAATATTTATTCATTGTAGTAATTATGATTAATTACTAAATCAGACCTAAACTATACAGTTATCTTGTTTTCCACACCTTGAACCACAAAACATGAAACTTATTAGTGCACAACTTAGGACAGGATTTTAAATAATTCATATTTTCAATATTGTAGTTTTTTATGTTACTGTATTTTTAGGTTTCCTGCAAAACCTTTCAAATGTACAGAAAAACAAGCGTATACCACACACAGACATACAGAACAGACACACTGAGACACACACACACACACACACACAGAGACACACACACACACAGAGACACACACACACAGATACACACACACACAGATACACACACAATGTTCTCATATTTAAATGTTTCATCACCTCATGGCTTATCTGTGCAGGAATGCTTGCGAACTCTGGGTTGGAGGCAAAGGTGGAGAGATTATCCACAGCTTCAATCAGCGGGGTCGTGGCCACCCGGCAGCGCTCCCGGTTCTCATCAGAAAAATCTCCATCTAAGGCCTGAAGAAACGTTGCGGACAGACCACTTACAAAAACATACTTTAACCCACAACACAAATTAAGCTCCGTCGACGGCGATGAGGTCAGGCAAGCTCGTGTCTTTATGCTAATGCAGAAAATTCAATCACTTCTCAATTACTCCGCTACCAGGAGACCTTCTGGTAATTGATTTCAAAGTGTACCTTTATAGTTTTGACGAGGTTAGCCGTGGTGTTAGCAACCTCTTTGGCTGACTGCACGAAGTGTCTTCTGGCTACGGGATTGGCCGTTTTGGAAGAGGCAAGGCGACAGGCGTTGCAAAGTGCCGAGGTGTGTTTCGCGACTATGGTAGCTGCCGACAGCACCTATGTAACATAAAACATGGGGTTTAACAATTACACATCTGATGTCAAATGTTATAAAGTGAAAACATACAGTTGTCTTAGGGATTCATCTAAATGTATCACCTGGGAAGGGCTGCTGGCTGGGTCCACCAGATTCTGGCAGGCCATTTGAATCGCCTGATTGGCTCTGGCAAACTGGATGGGATCGACCAATCCCTGATGACCTGACTGGCTGTTGGGGTCCGAGACCCCAACCAAATATGAGGCCTGATGAGAGAAAATAGAAGAGAGAATGAAAGTATGTTAAAGAACTTCCCAGGTGGGCTTAAAGAAAGTACTAGTTACATTATAGAACATTACGGAGGATTATGGAGCATTATGGAGCATAAAGGAGCATAAAGGAGCATCATGGAACATCATGGAACATCATGGAACATCATGGAACATCATGGAACATCATGGAACATCATGGAATGGTGCAGAATATGTTTCTGTTTCATGTTGTCTTTCAAGCTCCAGGTGCATTGTGGGGGTAGTATCAGGCAGTACCAGGCTAATCGCTCACCTGTCCCGCAGCCTCGGTCAACCCACACAGTGCTTTTGATGCCACGCCCACACAATCCCCAAATGCTGGCACGTTTCCCGTCTTACAGTTCTGAGAGATTCCCGCCATAGCTTCTCCCAGAACCTGCGCGGTCAGCGGCAGAGACACATTAGACTTTTATTGGAACAGCTGCATGTTCCTTTAAGAATTCTGCGAATGTTGCAATGAATTCCTTACCTTGGAATTCTCCATAACGCTTTCAATGCAGTCAAAATAGGAGAGATCGCTGACTGGTTCATTGGGATTGTCCAACATTCCTCGAACGGCCTGTGTGTGTGTGAGGGAGAGAGAGTCTAAGATGCACTGGGACTTATAACACGGCTGTTGGTCAGAGATTTTTTTACACAATATAAAGGGGAATTTCAAGGTTCATAAATTTAATACAATAGGTTTTATCAAATGGCTCATAAAGTGAACAGGACAAATAAACATCTAAAACAAAGTGTATAAAAGTATTTTGAGTTTGTGTGTGTGTGAGAGAGAGATAGTGTGTGTATAGTGTGTGTATGTGTGAGTACCTCAAGTTCTCTGAGAGCGTTGTCACACTCTTTTTGTCCTGGTGCCTGCTGGGTGCACAGTGTGATGAGCTGATTAATGCTCTCTGTCACCGCTCTGAAACACAACACACAGCAGATCACACACACACACCCGTGAGGACAAAAGAATGCACCTTCAAAAGGTTGAGAATACCAACATTAAAACATCTCACTGACACAACATTAGGGTTTTGTTTCATTCAAATGAGTTTAGATGTGTGTGTGTGTGTGTGTGTTCCTGTGTGTGTGTAAGTCTCCTCTTTCTCCCTCATTAAGGAACAAAAAAAACATCTCTAAACTCTGAGGACAGGTGCTTTCAAGCCTTTTTAAACACTTTAAAATATACTTATAACTTTTCATTGCGCACACTGTTTTTCCATCATTGTTGATACAATTGGACTCTTATGCTCTATCCGTAAACCTAACACTTAACTAACTATAGATTTAATTTCATTTTTATGCATTATTTAGCATGTTTAAGAAGCATTTTGTCTCATGGGAACAATTGGCTGATCTCCACAAAGTAAGTAATTTCAGATTTATTCTTTGGGGGCCCAAAATATAGGCAAACCCTAAACCGCAGACACACACACAAAGACACACACTCACAGAGACACACACACACTCACAAAGACACACACACACTCACAGAGACACACACACAGAACCACAGCAGAACTGTGTTAAAAGCATTTATCTGTACAGCTCATTTTTGTTTCAGCCCTTCAGGTTTAACTGGCTAACAATATCTCCAGCAGACAGACGTGTGAAGCTCATCCCTACCGTGCCGCAGCTGCGAGGAGATTCTTGGCGTTTGCGGCTCCAGGATCCACAGAGAGGGACTTGGCGGCCAGCAGCAGCTTGCTGGAGGCCATGGAGATGTTCTTCAGATTGCCAATGACTTGGATCTGGTCGTCTTTGGACTGTGGAACAGAACAAGTTTGAACCGTTCTTCATTGTTCAACTGGTTACCTCAGCAGAAGAATGTGAATGATGTTCCATTCAAAGTGTTTAGTGTTGTGGTTAAAGGTTCCCCATGCTCAACCAGAGCAAGAACTACAACCACATCTACTGACATCAACTAAACCAGATTAACTATTTGATGCAATATGAAAACCACAAATTCTGAGGAAAACGTGGTTTAGGTTTTTTGTCAGGGTCATACAGGGTTTTAATCGAAACCAAACAGGGTTTTAACATGTCCACAGTTTTATTTTCCAAGTTACAAAGCTAATACAAAAATAACTTCTACTTGAAGCAAATTTGATGAAAATTTTAGTCACTATGTCTAAAAAAGTTTATCTGTAAATTTCATCCATTTTGTCGGCAAAACGTCTTACACAGAACGCTAATCAGAATTATTGAGTTATTTAAATATACTTTCATTTGTGAATAAGCTAATAATCGTCACAGTTATTAGATCAACTAAACTGCCCATAATAAGCTTCAGTGAGCAGTTAGACCTACTGTACTTTCTTCCATGTCCACCTTTTGTTAGCAATTACCGGTCGCCCACCACCCCCCCTCCCCCCGCCTCTTCAAATTAATGAACAAAACATTCGGAACTGGAACATAATCAGGACTTCATTAGGATAAACTGCATTCATGCTCTCTCTGGACAATGATGTGCCCCAGTTAATAGGAGCTAATTAAAGCTGCTAATGAACAACTGAATCCAAACTTTATGATAGATTATAAAGATGTTTGAAATTTTGACAATTTTACACGTTTGTTTCTTTGCTTCAATAGCAAGATTGGTCATTAATAGTCAATTTATACTATTACTAAGCTTAATTTTACAGTTACTAAGACAAAGCTAGTAGTTACTAGCAAACGGTGCAGATGTGTCTCTGATTTTTAAATCAATATTTTTATAAAACACGATAAAAAAAAGAAGAGTTTTTGAAGAGTAGTGTGTGTCATCATAGCCAGATGGAACCAATTATTGTGCAATTTATTTGCTTTAAGAAACTCCAAGTGAATTCTCAATACACCTGCCACTGGAAAAATGTGTTTGGAGAGATTACAGCTCTGTTAGGAGACATCGGTACCTGAGTGTGTCCGGCCATCTCAATGCCGGCATCTAGGAACTCGTCAAAGTCTTGGCTGAACTTTCCGGAAGCCACAGCCAGCTGACTGCTGGTGCCCCGGGTGGACTGCACCACATCCCCCGCGGAGTGGTTCAGCTCGGCAGCCGTGTGGTTTAAATCCGTCTGCGCTTCTTGGAAGGATTTGGAGCAAGGAGGAAGCTGGAAAATGAAATGTTACCATTATGGCTGTTTATACTTGAGTTGAGTGGAAGTGAGATTATACAGATAACATTATACAGATTACATTTTCCACATTTATCTGAGTGGTGGTGTGGATACATAAACTGAATGTACATGTAAACCAATTAAACTTTTTGACATTTCCATTTTGAAGTGCTTGCTTGTCTAAAATTCACGTACAACAAAACTGGTGTTGCTGGTGGTTGCCAGGGTGTTGCTATGCAATTTCCAAGGTGCTCTGACTGCACATTTAACATTTAACACAGCCACATTTAAGGCATTTGAGAACTACTACTGCTTTACAGCGTCACATGTGAATCCAAACGTAACGTAGTCAGTATCGAATTTATTTTCTGTTATTTTCACAGGGCATGTAGTGCGAACTGCGCATATTGGCATTCTCCCATTTTGGCTAGCTTCAGATCAAACGACAGATGAATTTGCATCAAAAGAGTTTAAACTTGCGGCCTTTGAAGATGATACAGGATTTAAAAGCACTGTATTTAAATAACTGCAAATGTGCAATTATTTAAAATTTGACAGTCCTTCCCACAAAAGTTATCATACGGCTCAAATGAACTCAATACCAATTTTAATATGTCACCTATTTTAAGGTGTTATTTTGTCAGTTTGAAGCTTCACAGCTCCAGTCCCCATTTACTTACATCAGGAAAAATTGTTAAAACATTCCTCAGCAAAACCCGTTTCTCCATAAACTTACATTTTCCACAAGAAGCTTCTTACTGGCCTCTCCAATGCTTCTAAGGGCCATGTCCACGTCCTTCTGTCCGGGTAAGCAGTTGACACAGTTATTGAGGGAATGAGACACAGCCTTCGCCACCTGAGAGACACACAGAAAACACACAAATTCCCACCAATAACTCAACAACCGCCCGGGGAGATCCATGCAGGGGAATCTAAAATTCAAATCACCCCCTTAGCAGAACAGAGAAAACCATGTCCCTAATTTATGCCACTGTCACAGACATATGCCAAGCAATATGGTTGCGTCCCAAAGGAACCTGCACAAGTCAAGAGGAGAGTTGGCACCTTCTGAAGCAGGCTAGTGCAACTAAAAACAGACACGCTGTGAATAAGCTCAGTTAATGGGAACTGATTGCCGATAGGGGGGCTGATGGGATATCAGTCCATGTTCTACACAGTCTGTGCACTAAAGTCTTATACAAAAGTTGTAGCTACCACAAATGCTACAGTGGCACACCGTAGATGTTCACACCGCAGTGTATTTTGTCTGTGAAAACTACGCAAACCAAGCAGTGAAGCTACTAAATGTCATTTGATTTGTTTATTTTAGAAGGAACGACATCTGCTTGTATTCATGCACTGATGAAAGGTTAAACGCGTGATCAGTCCGCGGCGTCCCACCTGAGCCAGTCTCTGCTGGCTCTCTGCATCACCGGGGCACACCAGGGCTTGGTGGGCTTCGTGGATTAGCATAGCCGAGCCCTCCATCACGTGACAGGCGGAGTCTAGCATGCCAGCGGCGGCCTGAGGTTCCAGAGTGCAAGCGGCCACACCCCTCGCTGCCTGGGCCAGCGTCCTCAGGGCCTGAGCGGTTTCTCGCGCGGCTACACCTGCAGGAACACATTAAACCAACCAGAAACGTGCAAGTTATAAATGTGTATACATGTAAACCTTACTGTATACACAAACAATTATGTAATGAATGCTTAAAATGCTTTAAAACTGGCATGTCTGTTTATAAGCATTAAAACTGAAACATAAACAGGCACTTCCTCTATAACTTAAATATGTATTTGTATATAATACATAATTCTTATATAAAATATAACTTTAACACTTCTACACTACTGTAGTTTAAAAGTATTATTGTGCTTTTTTTATTAAACTTCTCCCGTTTGATAAATTGCTTCGATTTTTAACATTTCTAGTTGCGTTAAATAAAAGCAAGTAAAAATAATTAAATATAAATGACTGCTACGACAGGCCAATATATCAACTGGAACAAAAACAGTCAATATATGGTGTACGAAACACTCCCAGACCGCTTAATCAGATAGTTTGCATTGCGAGACAGTCATAATTGTGCCATGATAACTTCATAGCACTCATTTACAGACTTTACACTGTGTAAAGTGTGTTTAATTGTTTGTAACCACCCATTTGCATGAATTAAATCACATCCAATCACATTCAATCACGCCCTCTAGATATGCAAATTGGTGTTAGCCAATCAAAAAGCAGTATCACTTTTTCCACGAATAACAAACATTTTAACCACACATCTAGATTAAATGCCACCAGACTCCATTCCAAACATTTTACGTAAAGTGTCATAAAACAAACGACACATTTGGAGCATCAAACAAGCCCAAACATTTCGTTCCAAATAAAGCTTTCAGCCTCGTTTTGGCGCATGGATGACCCACACGCCCCTGCTGTTCCCACAAATGAGGGTGGAACGAAAATGAGGCACCATATGGGATCTGGCCTTTACTTATAGAACAGAAAGCAGAGACTGTAAAAGCGAATGCAGGCAAATTGCATAAAATTGCATTATCCAGCCAAGTAGAGCCCAATTGCTGATGGTATGTTAAATCTAGTGAAAATAAGATTAATGAGGGACGGGGGTTAGTTATACCCTCAGCTTCAGTAGCTGCGGGAGCCGGGGAGGAAGAGGAGGGGTTTGTTGGAGAGTGCCATTAAAATCCGTCTTCAGCAGCTCTCCTGAGAGCAGCCGTCCAGCCAGGGAGTGAAAAATTGATGGGTGGTGCAGGTAAGAAACATCAGCTATCTGTTCTCTGCTTTCAGGCCCTTAATTCGGAAACATAGCTTGTTTGGAAAATGCAGACGGTTTCTGAGGAACTAGCTTACTTTTTAATAAATTTTTGAAGTGTTTTTTCCTGCTTTTTGTTTGACGCTTCCTGACAGGAAAATTCCTGTCAATCAATCAGAACCCTGAGTCTAAAATCGGAGGGCAATGATTGGTTGATACAAACTGTTACTGTATGCATTTGGTGGTAAATAGAAAAATCTTCATAGAGGTCAACTCACCAGTATAATGCTCATTGCCCTGGGCGGCACAGGTCAGCAGCTGAGCCATGGAAGACCCCACAGCCTTAGAAGTGCTTCCCAAATCCTGGGCACACTTTTCCAGCTACGGACACAAGTTTGAGTCTTTCAGATACTCCAGGGAAACAAGGCTTTGCTATTATTATCTTTCTGGTATGTGTTCATATACATTACACACAGTCTTACTGCCTTCGTATCTTGTTTGCAACACAACTAATAAGCAGAATGTGACATACGGATTCTCCAGGAAGCGGTTTGAGCTGGGCCTCAAGCGCCGCCATTTTGGCATCCTGTAGTTCACTCTTCAATGACTGAACGGCACTCAGCGCCGAGTCGATCTCTAGAGGCCCACACGCTTCATGAGCCTAAAACACATTAACCACAGAGAAAACCTTCAGAACCGTTTTATTTAGAGATATAGCGCCACAAAAAACATTATTAAATGTTTCAATGTGATGCCATGTGACTATTTAAGCTGTACATTAGAGTGTTTGGGAAAACTGTGAATCTTTACACCTGGATAATAAATATACTACCGTGAAGTAAAGCTCTGACTCTGAGTTTTACTTTAAAGCAATGCATTATGGGTACCTTCTGCGCGGCTGTCCGTAGTTCTGCCAGACAGGTGGCCAGGTTCTTGGCACACTGACCGAGTTGCATCGCAGCTGCTTGGTCAGTTACCGTTGGAACAGCCGATTTAGCCGACGTCACCATTTTACTACCTGGCTGTTTGGAGAGAAATTGCAAAACAAAAAAGGCAAGTAAATCATTTACGGCTCATGATTAGAGGCAGCTAAAACAGAAAGGCGTGTTGGTTTTGTATATTGGTGGCCGTAATACCTGTAGGAAACTCTGACTAGCGATGATAAGAGCTAGTTGAGCACCGAGGTCCTCCGGGTGGGCTTGACTGCCCCTCATTCCCTGGACTAGCTGTGGAATATGATCTGCAACAGCCTAGACAACACGTCCACAAAACAATTCCAATAAGCACAAGGAAAATCTATTTTACATTTGCATCCTATTAATTCATATGCGCCCCTCGCTAAAGACACTAAACCTCTCGGAGTAGAATTTTACCCACAATACCTTGCAGCTGAACACAAGCTGCTGATGTGACATGGTGTTCTTGTTGGATGCAGCTGCATTCTGGGCGGCTGCAATGGTCTGCGTCGCTGCGGCTGCAGCCTGCTTTGCTGCATTCTGTAGAAGAAACGCAAACGCATTTAATTGGACCTGGTTTAAACTGCAGCAAAGGAAACACAGAATGTGGTTAAAAAACAGAATCAATGACGTCTATTATTGATATTGTCAAGTTGAGCTGGGAAAAATGTGACATTAAATGCACAAGTACTCAACTGTTCTAAGACCAGAGTATTTCTGTTTGTTTCTGGGTCTCTGTGAAGTTGTTTCCTTCATGTCAATCGTGAAAACATTTGGCCAAGTTACTCAGGGCATCGAATCTCACGGCTTTGCCAGTGCATAAACTATCAATCCACACGCAACGCTTTTATCAGTAAAAGATTAAAAAGATGGAAAGTTATTCTGAAACAATATTCCATGTATTAGGAAGGTTGATGGATGGAAGACCAGGAATAAAAGAACAATACCATCTTTGTTGATTTTTCGGGATTTAGCATTCAAGTGAATGATCACATCAATGGTTTGATTATGTGATTATGTCCATTGCTTAGTCTTACTGGTCTGAAATCCAGCTTTATTTTTAACACCAAATATATTCACTTTGTTCTGGTGTTTCAAATTGTGGTATAGATGCAAAATGCTTGTTTATTAACAAATCCCAAAATACAAAAGCCTTAAACTAAGAAATAGTGTCTGTTTTGCTTTTTTGTTGCTTGCCAACAGTTTTGTTGTAATGAATCAATGCGTAATATACGTCAATTGACCGCAATTGGGAACTATGAATTATAGTGCCAAAACAAACTGCAGACCCCCCTTCCAATCAGATTTATGTGTGCTTTTGTGATGCACACCTCATTTCAAGAGACCATTGTCACACTAATCAAGTGAGCTGGCTTGGTTACGGGCATTGGGTCTTAGTTCTGCACCCAAATTGAGTGTGAAAACAACTGGATCAAAATCCAGTTCAAACAGACCTGAGGTTAAACGGAAAATGAACTGTGGGAAAACACTTCAGGTATTTTCCACACCCGCAGGTGATTAATGGCAAAGTCCAAATATAGCCTCGAAATTAATAAAAAATAATTTCATAAGAATAAGGCCCATCCATGTATGTCTTGAAGAGACAGTTCAGATATTTCAGTTCCAAAATACCATTCTAAAAAGACATTAAAGAAATTAAAGCTGCAAGCAGCGATAAGCGGGACCTTGCACCGGTGCCATCGCCACCCAGCGCCACCTCCACCCAGGACTGCTAGCACCACCCAGTGCCACAGCCATGTGTTGGTTTTAATAACAGTGATTTGTGGGGAAAAGCATATGTTAATCGTAGTGTAAAATATGCCACTTCCTGTGTAAAACACACCAATTCCTGTTGACTACAGGTGGCGCTATAACCGTAACTGAATATTACACTGTAGATGTGTCTACGCCATGATTTTTATCAAATGTGTGAAATATGGAGACAATCAGTCACTTTAGGCCTGAGAAAAAAACACCTTTTTGCAAAACTTTGGTAGCCCGCCACGGTCATGTTCTTGCACGAAAACTCAAACGCTTCGCAATTTAACATTGCAAAGGCCTTAAGATGAGAATGATACAACCACAAAGTTGATAGGATAAAAACTCTAGGAGAAGTTCGTTAAAGTACGACACGTGGAATTTGTCAAAAATAATAAAAATCCAGATTTAATTAAAAATAAATATTCGGCTGTTGGGATTAGAGGTTCGCTCCAAGAGACTTTTTTAATGAATTAAAGTGTTCTATGAGCCTACCAAATTTGGTACATGTACGTTAACCGTAGTGCCCTGGGCAGGTTTAGGTGGCGCTATCGAGCCATTTTGCCCTGCCTAATTTTAATTCCTCTGAAAGACTTGAATTTTCGCTGGGGCTGGTGCGTGTGCAAAATCTGGTGAGTTTTCGAGCATGTTAAGGCCCTCAAAAGTGCGACGAATGGCTGAGAAGAAGAAGAAGAATAATAAATAACACAGAAACAATAGGGACTTCGCATGCTTAGTGGTCGGTCCCTAAAAAGACATTAAAGCAAGAAGACATTAAAGCAAAAACACATTAAAGAAAAAAGACATTAAAGCAAAAACACATCAAAGAAAAAAAAAAAGTAAAAAGACGTCTAAAAAAACTTGCTGAACTTTCCCTTTAAGAACACAATTCATTTTTACATTTCATTTGCATCCTTCACACCACTGTAACTGACTGTATTCAGTGCTGTGTGTTGAGAACACTGAGCAGGAAGTGGGAGGATAATGTACTTCAGCAACTGCTCACCTCCAGCCGGTGAATGAGCTTCTTTTTAATGGCGTTTTGAGCAGCTGCGTTGGTGGCAACGCGCAGCCCTTCGGCTGCCTCTCGCAGCCTCTGCTGCTGGTCTTCATTTTCTGGGTACGCCGCAGCCCCCTGCACGGGTGCAATTCAGAATACAATGACTGAATATACAGCATTTAATGTAGTACACTCTACTGTCAATTGATTTTAATAGCAGTTTCCCCCCCAACAGTATTAACCAATCAGCACCGAGGACTGGGTACATTGTACAGTACAACTAAAACTGATTTTGCTTGCAGTACATGCAACGCATTGTAAAGTCAGACTGAGCGCATTGCATTGTGGGAATTCTGACAAATATATCCAGGTATCTCAAGAGTACAAATCCAGGTATTTCAAGGGTACAAATGTTCTCCTTACATTGTAAGTGGCTTTGGATAAAAGTGTCTGCCGAATGCCTACATGTAAAACAAATGTACAAATGATATGCATACGGTTCACAGTTTTGCATACAGCTTAAAAATATCTATTTTATGCCTTATGCCAAGTGAACACAAAGTTATCACAGACGCACTCTGTGTCCCTGCAAAGAAGCACACATTAAAGACAGCAAGGCTACACCACACACACATGTACAATGCTTTAGAAAACATTCAATGCAAAGAGAAATTAGGGGCTGTCTGTTCCCTTCCTGTTACCAAGGCAACCGTCTGCGGCGCACTACTCATCTTTACATTTGATAATGGCAGCGATCCTGCGATTAATGCATCATGGATCAAATGTGCCTAACAAGCCATAAGCCAGAGCGTCACACAGCTGCATGTTAAATCGCATCCTGACCGTTTACTGTTTCCTTCTGTTGCTATGAACAATCATTTCTGTGGCCCATCATTTTCCTCAGCCAGATCTAAATTCATGGCTCTGAGCTTGTTAGGTGTTACAGAGATGAAGCACTGAGGAGGGTGGGAGGGAGGTTTTTGCAGTGTGGTTGATGCGCCAGAGATCTGGATAAAAACTTCTCCGCATTTTTCCCGGTTTTACGCTACTGGCAACGGTGCTTGCATCACAATCCACTAAACACAGCGAAATTGGTTTAATTTGATTGGAAAGAACGAACACAAACCAAACGCTTCTTAGATAATACATGACCTACATTGAGGTATTGCATTTTTAAACCCTCACAAAACATTATCAGGTAATGCTATGCAACTCTGAGGTAAATATAAGCAACTAAATATATAATGATGTTTCTTTATACAGTTATAGAAAACAGTGTTACCATGTTACCATATAAAAATATGGTATTGTCATGGTACAATATAAAAAAAATATGGTATTATAATGGTCCCATTTAAACAAGATAGTATTTACCTTAGTACCATATAAAACACCATATTAAAACGTGGTATAAGCATAGTATTATATATAAAAACATGATATTACCATGGTACCATATTACAAATATTATCACTGCCCTCTTACTTTTTAAAACACACAACTGAACCTGAAATAACCCGATTAAACCTGTTGTATTAACAAATCCCACAATGTTTTCCATGGCCCAGATACATCCATACATTTCACGCATGTGTATCCCAGCTGCGTTTGTTCAGGCCTCATACCTTTGCGGCCTCCACCATCCTGGCAGTGGCGTCGGCCAGCAGCTTGGCAGCCGCCAGCAGTTTCTTGGAATTATCAACATCAATTTCAGCCTCGGCATCGGAGCGCATCGCATTCACCAGGTCGGAGGTGGCTTGGGCCAGAACCCGCGCCTGTCGTACCATTTCACCTGCAAACGCACAAACATCCAGCCATTAGCATCCACACACAATCGTTACTGAAACACAATAATACCATCATGTTGTGTGGGCAGCTCGCGTTTCGCCAGAAACATGTAACGCCATATTCTTGGCTCCATCCATCTCCAACGTCCTTGACTTCAGACTGTAAAATAAACCCTACCAGCGTTCCTTGTTTCTTTGATGCGTGTGAATCTGGCGGCATAGAAGCCGTTCTGTTTGAAAATCAATCGCTCTGCATATCGCTTTAGGAACCGAAGCGCTCAATGGTTGCGCACCCCCTGACCTGAAATGCATCATTGATCAAGGGGCCTTTCAAAAGCGTGCCTACTCGTTTCCAGAAATGGTCTCTGTATTTCCCGAACACCTACGAGGAATCAGAAATACAAGCGTTGACGAGATTATCGAGGGAGAGTGATGCACGTATGAGATGTTTCACCTCTGTAAACGTAGGATGTGAAAATAGCATGTTTGGTAAATCAACATGAAATGTCATTTCCAACGCATTTCACTTCCATAATGTAATGCATGAAATGGAAAAAACACTCTGTAGAGTGCTGGTTTATCCATCAATTGACTGGATTGTGAAAAGTGGGCGTTTGAGCCAGGATGGAGACTATCTCAGTGCCTTTGGGGGGAATTTCATGGAGCTGTAGAGGTGGAAGGAAGTCTCCAAACAGTCTCCAAACAGTCTCAACACCTTAGATGCTGATTTCCTGGCACAAGCTATACATCATTCCATGTTTTACTTGTTTTGCAGTTGTAGCCAAGCCCCCAGCACCTTAATGCCATGTGTTTTCTTTTAAAAGTTCAAAGACGGGGCGTTTGTTATTGGTACCAGATCTGAACCTCTGCAGAGTTTTTTGTATGACATGTTTTCGACAACCTTGCGAGCGCGGAATCCTTTGAGGATTCCTTAAATTTACGACCGTGCCATAACAACGATCTTGGGTTTTGAAAACATTTAAAAAATGCGGTATGAACCGCAGCTAAAACAACCTTCGTGGACCACAATGAGACTAAATCAATTGAGAGGCAAATCAAAAACGCCAGAGACAAAGGCTGAGCAAAGCAAGATAGCTAGATATTTGTTGAGCTTGAGTCATAGCGGTTTAGTCGCCACAACGGAGACGACTGTGGGTTGCAGTACGTAGGGCTGGGGGGTGGGTGGGTGGGGGTTAGGTTTTCTAACTGTGAGACCACCAGAATAAGGGCAGGAACACCAGGAAACTCCAGCTGGGAATGTGTTCGCTGTTGTGCAATCTTGAATATGGAAAAGCTAATCCTGTCAGAGCACAGATATGCTTTGTTTGGACGATGTGAGTGAAAGACATTAACACTCTCTTGTGTGTTACTGTATGCCTATTTGACTTAGATTTCCATTTGCTAGATAAATTTCCTGCAGCCTGGAATATTTCCGCATTCTGTGGTTCAGCTCATCCATCGTAATCGCTGTTGCTATCGCCTATACTTGTGTTTAGGGATCGGAACAAACCCCTTAAGAACCCATTAAACATTGGCGCGTAACTCATTCTGTACCGGGTGTTTTGTGGACATGAATGGTTTCTCAAATTGTACGCCTTATTGAGAGTCATGTTATTACATCTCAAGCAATCTGGGCTGTGATAAATCGGCTAGAAAAAATCTGACTAAGCTGAGCTACATAAAAGGAGCAGAACATCATAGAAACTTGAGAGTGGCCACTTTCGACTCGCAGCCCAGTCGACTAGGGTAACCCAACAATACCCTAGCAACAGGCCAGGGGTTCGGTTTTTCTGCTGAAGGGCCAGTTCTGCAGAGTAAATCTCAAACGCACGTCAGTCATTTTCAAGTACAGTTCATAAGACCACAATTTGATGAGGTTTGATTGAGTGGCCCTCAGAGAGCTCTGACTGGCTACCGCAAATCCAGGCTAAGCAATATTGTTTTTCATTGTTTGAGAAGCTTCGTTCTCACCTGCGTCCCCCATTGATGTAAAGATACTCTCAGTCACGGTCATGATGGTGTCAGTGGCCTGGTCGTAGCGTCCGATTGGCTCCCCGCAGCTGGCGTAGTGTCGCACGTGCTGGAGCAGGTCGCTGAGGGCCTGACTGACTGCCCCGGCCGCCATGTTCACCTGCCGGAGGAGCTCGCCCTCCTCTGAAGCTGCGTGGCAGGCCTTCACACACCCCTCCACGGATCTCTCCACCAGACGCCCGGCCTCCACCAGCTGCTCCTGACAGACCGGGGAGGAGATGGTGGGACTCACCACCTACGACAATCACACATACCGCGAGAAAGGTTAAAAAAAGACATTCAGAGGTGCTGCGGTTATTTTCAGGTTAAAACATGCAGCTTTGTTTCCTAAAGCTGACAAAAATATTAACTAGAAATGTAATGCAGGAAAAGAATTAGAATTAAATCTGTTTAATGTAACACACAACAAACAAAATTTTGAACAAACAAAAATACTGATAAAGCTTATAAAAGATATGATATATTTGCAAATTGGGACTATTTTTCTTGTTTGGTCAATTTGAAGTGAGTCTAGAAGCACAAAACTTCAATTGTATGTTTTGTGATTTAATTTATTTGTATAACAATAATTTAAATGTAATTTAATTTAATTGTGTGACAGAATAAAATGTGTTACTCAAACTTGTTAATTAAAGTGTTGGCCAGATACTTTTAGTTGCTACATGGAATATATCATCCGTGAAATCCCAAGTTGTCAGTAATGTTGGATTACACTTGAACTACAAAGTATGAAGTAGCTCAAGTATGTGAAGTATGCGTGTACCTTGGTGCAGGCCACCAGCTGTGACGTGGACAGCGCGCACTGCGTGGCAGCGGTAATGACCCGGTTCTGTAGCGCTGTGTCCTCGGCCACCTGTGCCACGTTCTTGGCCTTCAGCACTAGCATGGCGGCGGCGTTAGCCACGGCTTTAGCCAGATTCATCATAATGTCCTGGAACACGTTCATCAACACAAGTAACACGCTGTGAGGCACCTGGCCCAGACTAATGAAGCAAATAGACGGAAGGACAGAGCGTAACCGAGAAACAGGGGCCAATAAAACACTAGCGGAGGCTAACAGAGTGTGACAGTATCAGCCGAATCTCACAAAATTAAATTATATGTGTTGAAAATGAACGCTGAGGTGTTTACTGCAAACGAAAACCGCTCTGCCAGGACGTAACGAGGGCTGTGATTGGCCAAAGTTTTTGGTCTGTACCAATTAGTGACTGTCAGGTTTCTGAAGTTAAAGAACCATTTTAATTAAAAAAACATTAAGACAGTGAATAATGAGGTGGTCAGATTAGAATTCAGGCTTCTGTAGAAACCCACATTGTGATTTCAACAATCAAATTAGGTGTTTTTAATTCCAGTGTTTAATAGCAGAATATTCTATTGTAATGTTGCATCCAACCTCACTTCCTGTAGCTGAAATGATGAAACATGGCACTTACAACACCAAGGTAATGCGTTTCCAACTTACAATTTATACAAATTTATACCCTGACTGCAAATCACTTTGGATAAAAGTTTATGCCACAAGCATTCGTACATTTCTTATTTTCATATGAACAATTCCTTAAGGTCTTTTCCAATTTTCATACAAAAACTGGTACATTCATCTGAACGCAATTCCGCTTAAAGCCGTTCAGAACATGACTTCTTAGAACTTTTTATGGAATATTTTCTGGAATCCCTGTGGGAAGAATTTCTTTACCAAGGAAAAACGTGCAAGGAACGCTGCAAGGCAGCCGAAGAACTAGGCAACCGTTTCAGGAAGGAACGCACTGAATTCCAGACAAGCATGTGCATAAAAACACACCTGAAATCTTTCATCGGTTTCACCTTCTCCCATCTGTCTCAGGAGATCTCCGCTGGCCTGACCGATGCTCCCCGCCGCAGTCAACACTGTCTGTCTGGGCTGAGGAACAAGAACATCATCAAAACGTTACCGGTCACAGTTTCTGCAACGTTTCAGAACTCGTGCCTAATCGCATCCTGTCCATCATCTCCACACTCCACTACAATTACCGCATCTAACACAAGGCAAACAAGTAAACAGATTGTGCCGACGCTCCGTATGCCAGGAAAAACGTGGCTTAACGAGATCATTATAAAATCTGCCTGTAAACAACAGAGTATTATGGACGGATCAGACAGGGGCCAAGGGGTTTGAGGGTCTGCATCGTCACCTCTCCAGATGCGGGTTCCACGGCTCTCAGAAGATCAGACACAGCTCCGGTGAGGGTCCGGGCGGCCCCCATGAGTTTCTGCCCGCTGCCCACCTCGTCCTCCATGAGGGCAGCCAGGAGCTTCACCCCCTTGGACATCTCCGTCAGGTTGGATGAGATGGTGGTGATGGCGCAGCCCACCGCAGTGTAATCCGTATCCGTGGGGTCACCTGCAGGGAGGAACATTGGATTTTTGGTTTTCCGTTGGGAAATGATTCTGGTCATAAAAACTCCCATTGTCTTGCTTTCTTTCATTATTAAAGAATCGTTTTCCCAACTGTTTTGACACTGTTGACATTTGTTCACGTTGATCTGTAAACATTAATTTACTAAATATGAGATTCATATGAATTTACAGATGACATTTAAGCAGATGTACAGTATTACAGTATCTGTATCTGTCTGTTTAGGCCTATAAAAGTCTTTCGCAAACTTTGTTAGGCCAACATTAAAAGTTTTGCTCTGTCAAGCTAGTTTTCAACTTAGCTTTTTTTATCATTTCTAGTTATCAGTCACTCCAATTCTACATCCTCAAACTCCAATTCGAATTGCAAATCTTGTTTCCTACCTCATTTCAAACTTAACAAACTCAAGAGGAACCGGGATTGGAATTTAAAAGATGAGCAATTCTGGTAGATTCAAACATATTATGTTATATCCTAACAAGCGCTTCAGGGTACGTGAACAGATGTAAAGCACAGGATACAAAAAATAGAAAAAGACTGGGTTGCTAGTTAGCAGGCAAATCTCCACACAATCAAACAGATGGTATGGAGAGATTAAATCCGGCAAAAACCTGGTCTGATCCGCATGGAACGTCTCCAGAAAGACAGGAGGAATACACAAAACCATGCCAAACAGTTCAGCCTAAGGGCATCACAATTCATATCCATAACAAAGTATTTATAAATGCAAACAGCATATTTAAGAATCTGATGACATGTATTTTCCATTAGTCAGATCAACGCAGGTAAGACTTTGGCAAACATTAGTTTCTTCCCATCTGTCTCATCTGACTGGTCTAGTCTGGACCAGTCTAGACTGGTCTGGTTGTTCATTTCTCAGACAAATCAGAAATCGGACCACCGCCATCTTACTTTCAGCTGTTTCTCCCAGACAGCAACGTGATTAACGCAGTAAGTCTTCTGCCTCTCAGATATTTCTCCTAAGACCCCCATAGTCTCACATCGTCTCTACAAGAACTCAAACATGTCTCATTAAATGCTTTCAAGACCAAAATATTTAAGCCACATTCATTTTATAACTAACCTAACTTCATAATTTTTTTTTACCCAATATATTTATGGATGAACATCTAAAACAAAGGTGCAGCATAACTGTCTCTCGAGCCGTGAAAGAGCAATCCCATAATTCCACTCATGTTTCTTCTGAATGGCTACGTACCGGCAGTGAGGTTGACCACAGAGGCAGTACCGGCAGTGATGGCATCCACCTGGGAGTGGATCTCATGTTTGGATTCATCCACCTTGTTCTGGACCCAGACTCTGGATGCCTTTAGAGGAAGGAAGGAAAGAGTGAACAAACATGATCTCTGTGAAGAAAACACAAACAGCTTTTCATCGTGCTCTGTAATGTCAACATTATCTTTGCACAGATCAATAAAGGCACTTTATAGTCAATAAAGGAACAATAAATACACAACAATGCTACGGTCCATTGCTTAAATGCCACAATAACAAGTAACTATATAAAATCACAATATTACGCTTTTATACTCGCTTGTGTTGAATACTTGTACGACTTCAGCCCAGCTCAACGTTTCTTGTGGGATTTGAACTTTCTACTGCATAATACATCACACACACAGGAACATCCTGTTCGAAAGTCTCTTCTCCTAACACCCTCAGCAATACAACCTCACTATATTGTTACAGCATTCTACTGTAACATACAGGCATGTAGGAACAATTTAAAAACTCTGTTGTATTTGTTTGTACGCCCCTCGTCGGTTGACTTTGCAAAAAGCGTAAACTCTGCGGTTCCCCAGCACTATTTAAACATTGGTTAAAGAATCAGAGAAGACTTCTGGCTCAGCCAATTGCAGTAACTGGAGGCGGGGCTTAAATTGTGGCTAAACAAATTGCAGCCAGAGGGCAGAACGGAGGGTTTAGGTAGGAGCGGTTGGGAAACTAGTTTGGAAACAATCACTATTTTGCATGTTGCACAGCAGAAATTAGCCACTATTGGTTTAAGAAATAGTAATAGCACTATAATCGTTTGGCTTTGGTTCTTACCATGTCCTGTCCAAGCGGTGGTAGATTATCCACCTCTCCCAGGTCGGCCTGAGCCTGCTGGACCGCCTGCATACTGGTGTTAATGGTTCCCATCAGCGCTTGCTGGGCCAGACTCTGACATCACAGGAAACGTTTTTGAATCATTAAACACTGAGAAATTCAAAAATATTTTCTCAAAATTATTTTTCTGCCATTTAAAAGATTAAAAAAAATTGAGAAACCTATTTACATTAAAATACACATTTTATCTTAAAACAGTACATAAATCTGTCTTGCTTTATTTTTACCTCACATTAGCACACATAACTGAGTATGTGTGAGAGAGATGCTCTCAGTTAAGACCACTGCCCCTTTTAACACACAACTAACTAAAGTACTAGTTTTGCAGACTTAGCTTGTTGGTTCTCAGGGCAAAATGTTTTCACTCCTTGTAAGTCGCTTTGAAAAAAATGACTTAAATAAATACACACAAATGTAAATTTACTTTCCATACAAAGTAATAATGACTGTGGGAAAATTTCACTATAGGAAAAAATGACATGATTATTATTTGCAGTACAACGATCTCAATTATCAAGCGTGATAAATCTATATCTACACGAGGCACAAACAGATCACGATGAAGACACAAGCACCAGATGGAGTTCTGAAAGCAGAACGGCTTTGCATATGATGCGATCTGTAAAAAACAAACCCCTGTGCAGTTATGCGTTCTCACCAGAGGGGGCATGTGTCCCCTGTGCATCTGTCCCATAGTGATCTGCTGCTGAGCCGAGGGCATGGTGCCCATGTTAAAGGTGTCAGGCCCTCCAATTGACCCCGATCGCATAATGCCGGGCAGCGCCACCGACCCGTGTTCGACTCGACCCACCCGATTGAACTGCTGCTGGAGAATGGTGGACCTGCGAAGAATATAATGGTTGTAAATGTTATCAGACCCTGTCGGGCATCGAACACCCTTATACAGTATCGGTGAGTGATGGCTGTTGTTGTTGAGGTAATTACTGACAACCATTAAAATCAGTTGACTGATGCATCTCTATTCGCACTAGCAAAACATACGCTCCGGGCACTTTCGCTTAATTACTGCTTATTGTGCAAGGCCCCAATTTTTGGATTATAGCGCCGGTGGTAACATGAGCAAGTTGGCACGCGGACAGATGCAGACACCGATGCCCAACGTCTCCGTTTCTCAGGGGCTCTGAACAGAGATGAGGGATGTGGTCGCCCGTAACAACGGCTTTCCAGGCAGTGCTTGAGAGAACTTGGGTCCATCTGCAGATCTGATTCTGACAGAAGCACTGCTGGAGAAGAGGAGCAGCATTAACAGTGAATCTCACAAACAACGTGTCCGTCTCGTATTTCCCCTCAGAGTAACAAGGGTAAATAAACGGTATAGCAGAAAACTTTACGACTATAAGGATTTTAAACAGGTTTTATATATATATATATATATATAATGTATATAATGTATATATTATTATTCTTTTTTAAAGCATTTAAGCACTTTTTGTATGACAATATGCTAGAATTTAGGGTGAGAAGGATATGTCTGTAAGTTAATGTAACAATGCAAAGAAGATAATCTTAAAAATAATTTCTTGCATTCTTTTATTTTAGGGGTATAATCAAAATTACAGTCACAGACAGATTGTTTTTGTGGGATTCACATATTCACACTCTCTCTCTCTCTCTCTCCCCCTCAGTCTCTCTCTCGCTCTCTTTCAGTCTCTCCCTCAGGAACTGAATATCCTAATTGACGTGTTTCTGATGAGTTAGCGATTTTGAGGAAATAATATTCTCGCTCTCGTTGACCCTCATCTCCTTCCTTCTCAAGGGTACGAGAGCAAACAGCCGCTCTTCTTCTCCGAGATTAAAAATGGCAGTGTGCAAACCAAGCATCTTTCCAAAGTCATTTGATGCCTCAATTTCATCCCTCTGTCGCTTGCATACGAATGAAACCGGGCAGTGATTTGAAGTTTTCACAGGTGTAATCACAGGGCAATCACAAGCCGGACAAGCTGGCATTGTGAGGGGACGCCCGTCTTATCAAAACAAAGCATCATGGGTAAAAAAAAAAAACATTGATTAAGCTGCACTGACTTTTTCGGGGACACCGATTCTTCCAGCATTGTGGATTCCTCATCACCGTCCAAACCAAACCGGTCTTTACTCTGTTTCTGTGGAATCAGAACAAAATGCAAATAAATAATTTAAATTGATATAAAGCCATTTTAATATTTGTGAAACATTATGGGACAGATCACGCGAAAATAAGAAAAACTGTCATCGCCTCAAAGTCTGAACTTGTGGAAGTGTGAAAACTGCTTATATTTGGGTCTGTGTCTCACACAAATATATCACAAGGCTTAAAGCTTAAATATGGTACTCGACTTTGGCACGGAAAAGAACATACCGGATATTTAACCAAATTACATAAATAAATATCAAGGACAGTGGTTTTTATTTTTAGGTGTACCGTCCCTTTAAATAACGTTTCAAAAGGCATCAGATCATGACTTGCTTTCTTAAGGATGATGTCAATGTATCCAGCGATGAGCTGAGAGATCTGCTCCCCCTCCGTGGTCTGAACAGAGTAATAACTCTCCTGGTACTCACCGAAGTCCTGCACACACACGCACAC
>JBAJNP010004435.1:0-33642 GCA_036877545.1 Yasuhikotakia modesta | reverse complement strand
TGTAAGCACCCAGTGATCAAGCTAAAGATAAATGCCTGACCCCATGAAGTATTTGGTCTGTGTTCTCATATCTCTTGACCAACTAATAGTTCTAAGCATTTATAAAAACAATCTCTGTCACTTTAGTCTAGAAACAATAGTTTTATAATTGTGACGCATGTTTTTTATGGCTAGCCAGATTACTTAATATTCCCATCCATCTGAAATTTTACTAAAAGTAAATATGGCATCTACATAAAGTGACAGCAAGTTTAAAGCTTAAGTTAAAGACAGAACTGCATGTAAAGAATAAACCTTCTCAGTCAAATATAGACGAAACATTTATTACTCAACCCAAAGTCAACACGGAACAGTTTGTGTGTTGGCTAGTCTAGAGCAAATACAACTGATGGATGTTCTGTTAGTTCAGACCAGATATAAGTGAACAGGACTTTTCCATAAGCAAATACACAAATGTGACAGATCACATACATGAAGTTGTGAAATAAGGACTGAAACACAGAACATACACACAGTGCAGTACATATAACCCTCTCAGATGTACACATCAGATGTAGAGCAGTGCCTTGCACAAGAATTCATGGAAACCATTAACAATCATTTGTTAAGGGTAAATAAAAATGCATAAGGCACCTGGAAGAGCAAGGAAGAGATATTAAATACTCTGAACGGTACAATGAAGGTATAAAAATAGATCTTCGGTATAAAACATGCTGAGATTAAAAGAAAACTTTACATGTTCGTAAAAATCACTGAATGTCTCAGTTGGCCACCATTTTGTAACAAATCAATGCCTAATAAAAATCTCTCAGGCAACATCTTTAAAAATTATTTACAGTTATGGTCAACACCGAAGGCTGTGTGGCAAGACAAAAAACTATATACAAGCAGTGACAAACATGAAGCTGTCGTTCCTCATGTTGACCACTGGGTGACACTAGGCACCGATGGCATTTGAGTTGGACTGCTTCCTTTGCCCACTGCATTACTGACGTCACTATTGATGCCGGCCTGCATGTAGTTAGTAGAGCTGGGGAAAGTGTAGTGCATCACAGCTGGGGGCAGAGGCCAGTTTCCTGGGGGTCTTATGGTGGCCTGAGAAGGAGAATGTGGCTTTGGATAGCTGGGGTAGAATGTTTGTGGAGGACTCCTCTTGAATAAAGACTCTCTCAGCTGAGAATTACTGCACGCTTCCTTATTAGTTGAAGAGTTGTCGCTCTGAGAAAAGGGTGCAAGAACACACTTCAGTTACTTAAAAACCCACATAGCACAGTCATTACCACAAGACTGTTTATTTAACATCTGATTAAAAAGCCTAATTTTACTAGCATATAATTGCCTATAAAACAAGCAACGAACAGCTAATAAAACTGAGGTATATTTAACAGTATACCTCAGTATAACAGTATAATCTACTGTTAAAACATCTCCGTTCTTGCCACTTATAAGACAGAACAAACAACAGTGTGAACCACAGTAAACAACAGACCACCAGTCTATCATAGACATTAAACACACTCACCTGAGAGTGACGTGCTGGCGTACTGGAAGCACTATTGATAATGTATCTCTCCGTCATCCAGCTGTTGTCTCTCTGATGCCTTTTGAGCTTCATCCTACGATTCTGAAACCAGGTTTTCACCTATCAAAAGAAACATTCAAGTTGAGGTATGGGAGCAACCACAGTTTAAGACCTTCATTGGTTCATTTTAACCAACCTGTTTGTATGTGAGCCCTGTCGCTTCTGCGAGGGTCTTCATCTCAGCAGGTGTGAGGTATCTCTGGACATTAAACCGGTGGACAAGAGCGTTCATCTGTTCCTCAGAAAACGCAGCCCTGGTCTTGCGGGTTTGGACCACCGGTTGCCTTGAAGACATGCTTGTTGGAAATACCGGAGGCAAGCCTTCCACCCCAAGATTCAGATCCACTGGCTCCTCCTTCACCACCGAAACACAGTTGGAGACGAGCTCTGTGGCATCAGGGCTGCCGCCGTCAGATTCGTGGCCTCCTCCTCTCCACGGAAGGAGGTCTAGATTGGTCAGAGCTGCTCCCTCTCGACTGCTCCCAGAGCTCCAGGAATCTATACAAATCAGCACAGTGATCTTTTAGGTCAAGCTGTCTAAAACAAAGGCCTCGTTTTAACTTATTTCCCCCAACGCATTGTTTGCGTTATACTTATTTGCGCATTATTCTATTTGCAATACATAAAACATTTGATCATTATAATAAATATCACTTATTTTTATTAATCACTGCTTATTGGAGATCGATGCAATAATGTTTCACTGGGCTCCTTAAACGACGCAACGTACTCAAGCTGCTGAAATACGCTGGGAGAGACATCAGGAGAGTTACCTGGCGTATGGGCCTCTGAGTCACTGGGTGTATCGCTCTCGGCCTGCTCAGCATCTTTAGCTTTTGGGTCGAGTTCGGTATTACTCGAGGCGAACAGTCGTCCGTTCTGCGTGTTGGTCGGGTAGTGCCAGTAATTGTTGGCGCCGGTGTTCTCTGGGCTCCAGGGTGGCGACTGCTGTGCGGCTTGAGAGGAGTAGAAGCCCCCAGTGACCCCACCAGTGTGAGTATAAGCGGCCTCTGTCCAGCTCAGATTCGGGTGGCCATGCTCAGACGCTTGCGGGTACATGAGTCCGTACGCATAAGCGTGATAGGATGGGTTGAAATTGTAACCCACTTGCATTTTCCAATCTGCCATGCCTTCGTTTGGCGAGCGCGGGACAGAAAGCCGAAAAGTGCAGAGATCAAACTAATAATAAGTTACCCGGTGGCAAAAGAAACCCAGGTGAATTAACTTCCTCGAAACCAGTTGCGCTGACCAGCTCTCCTCCTCATACTCACCCCAAAAACACCCCTTATAACGACCCGGAGATTTTAGGGTTGCTGAGGCTGATTTATAAAGCCAGGTGAATGGGCGTGTGTTGGGTGGAGCGCAGAGCAGACGCTCCGGCCAACCAGGTGCAACTTTTGAAAATGGAAAGCACTCATAGGAGAGGGTGTAACACACGCCCACATCGCATATTTACCTGAACAAAGACCTTTCGTTTGGTTTATGGTACTCTTGTTTGCGTTCGTTCGTAGTTCACTCTTTAAAATTTAAAAGTTTCTTTAAAAGTTTTACATAATAGTATATATTATTCATAAAAGTGAAATATATCGTAACGATTAAACGAACAACAAATAAAACAATTTTGAAAAGTAAACATCAGACTTACATCTATTAAATGTTTAAACTTAAAGCTTTTATAGGCTTTTCAAAACATTTCATATCAGTCATGCACATATAATGCTGTTATCTATAAAGAACAATGTTAAGCCAATTTTTCTGCACAATAAATGACACAGTCAATAAAACATTTAACTAAAATCGACACATATTGACCACGACAAATATGCAGCCTATTGAAAAGCTGTTTATATGTTTTGTATGTAGCATATAAACAGGCCACATTTTAAGTGTGTCTACTTGGTGAAGATCCCTTAATCTCTCTTAATCTATTGTACTTATAAATGTATTGCAGTTTCTCTTAAACTAGCCAGTAGTTATTGTTTCAGATTAACATAATTAAACCTATATAAGCAACATAAAGTCCCTTGTGTAGCTAAGGGCTCTGAAACAGTTTAATCTAAACCCATTTACCTTTTTAAAGGTGTTTTTGTGATGTTTGTGAACTTTGAAAATGTATCGCCATCTCCTGGGCATTTATCAAAACTGGGCTGTTTAAATGCCTTAAGCATGTTTGCCTTAGAATTACCACATGGATATGTGTGTTTGTAATCCACCCTGTCTGCTGTTTTAGAATGGAAATATTTGTGTAAGAGGTGAATATATAAGATAATCGTGGGGTGGTTGGAGATGCCAGTTCTGTTTATATGGCTCAGAGGTGTGAAAGGGTGGGGATGCATCTATCTCTAAACTTTAAAGTTTCATGTTGATTTATACATAAATGTTTGTTGTTGTGTATATATTATTGCTACTGCGCTTGTTGGTTGTTATTATTATTAAGGTTAAGTTTATACACAAATTTTACACTGATTTCGTTGTTTTAACAAAATAAATTGTTAAATAAGTTGTTCTAATAAAATGCACAGTCAACTTTAAGTGAACAGAAGCCCAGAACAGAATGGCTTGTTGTGATTTTCAGTGATGGTGGTGATAATGGTTGTGTTTGGTCTGTCCCTTTTTAACGCAGATTCATATGCAAATAGCTCGTTAGCACATCATCTCAGCAGAGTATCTGCCCCAACACAACCCCTTCTTAACTTTGTAGGCTAGATTTTTACCTCCATTGCTATAGCAGGCGCTGTAGTGAAATAAGTTTGGTTATCTGCGCTGTGTATTTGTTGAAGCGTTGCTGTCCCTTTAACGTCAAACTCATGAGGCTTTTGCTTTTCAAGCCGGCGTGGTAACTTTGAAAACAGGTATTCAGCATTCAGCAGGTACAGCTGTTATTTTAGCTGAAAAATAAGGCTATTACATATATCATGGGGGTTTTTGTTTTCATCATTTGCATTTAATTATTTTAGTCATTCTATGGTATTTATAGTGCAATTTTCCTTTATCAGGGTATTGCTCAGACATTTAACAACCCAGCCACCATACCTGCGTTATATGTTAAGTTATAAGACAACTTAGTTAAAGCTTTATCTATTTACTTTTTACTTAGATACTTACAATGGTGCTGAATAATCACCATATTAACTTTTTATGTTACTCCAAGGTAGTTCAAAGAATTTAAACAACAATTATAATATTTTCAGATATATAACAATTATAATATAATTATGATAAAGTATTTTTATGATTAAAATAAAACTTTGGACCTATTGCTAGAAAACTAAACAATTTGATATAGCAATAAGAAATACTGGTGTCTGTTCCCACAATTCTTTGTTCCTGTATAGGTTGGTCTGTTACTGCTCAGCAAGCTGATATGATTGAACCCTGAGCCCTTTAAACCCCACTACAACCCCACGGCTACACTGGAGACGGTCATTTCTGAATCCTAGGTTTGCTGGAGTTTATGCCAATGTGTCATAATCTGTGTTACATGCACTGCGGGGAGGAAAGCAAGTTGAGTATGTTGTTTTTCTTTTTTTCAGAACCTAATGCGACCTCTGATCCCCAAACTGCTCGTTTCTCCTAAGCACCTCATTCAGTCAGACCAGGTGAGAGCACTTTGATCCACTCTGGTTGTGTTCGTATGCTAATGCTCCAATCACCGCTTTCTTTATGTTCCTCAATTATGTGCTAAACACAGAGTTGTTTGCATGCCTGGTTGATCTGCATGCAGAACAGCCGTTCTAACTTAATGGCCCTGGCAAACCTTCTGTCTTAAGTACTGTTTCATTGGGTTTGATCTTTAAGAATCAGGCCAGCAATGCAATGGATATGATGAGCTGTTGGAAAGCTAGGAGGTTTGCCTGCACACGTTCATTGTGGTTGATACCTGCAACTAGTTTCAATTTGGTATCGTTGTTTTAAATTTAATGATAAGTCTATAGTAAATTTTAAGTTAGTATTTTTCTTCTAGATGCAGACAGTGCAGACACCCCCCCAGTGATTCTCCATCCTACTTGTGGTTAAATGTGTTACATAACACCATAAACTATGTATATGCAAGTACAATAGCATCACTGAATTAATTCAGTTACTGTAGTCACACACAATTTCAAATTTCTCTTTATTTAACATTCACACCATTCTCTTTTTCCTTTGACTCATTATTGATGTCTTCAGAAGATAATTAGAAGGAACGTCACATGACAAGACAGGAAAAAATTTAAGTCTTTATTTTGTGACTTAACCCTTCTATTATCTTTGGGGTCAGTTTGACCCCATTCAATGTTTAATGTCTCTAAATTCTTGTTTTTTTTTGGCTTGTTATTTAATGGCTATTTAGATAGTCAACAAATAAACAAAGTACTTGACACACAAACTTGGGTAAAAGTCATATTCTGGAGGTTAAATTTCCTGTGGTCTTTAAATTGAGGATAAATTGAGTGTAATAGGAGGGTTAAACCATATTTCCCTGCTTATTTAGTTACATGGGCTTCAGTCAGTTTGTAAGGAAAGTCTTATTGTTTACAGTAACTCAGAATCTCTGTTTCTCTGCATAAGTTGCTGGAGCTAGTTTTGCCTTGTTTACTGGAAGTGGGAGGGAGGGGGGAAGATGGTTATGGCTGTCCTGGTGGTAAATCCTGCCAGGTGGTGGCGCTGCAGCTTCGGGGGAGGCTGGCTGAAATCAGTACCGTCGTCAGAAATGTGCTGAAGAAAAGCTCGGACATTTGAGATTCAGTTTAGGATCAGAATTTCTATACTGTCATGGTAACATCCAATGTTAGACAATCTTAAAGAAATGGTTCACCCAAACATGAACGTTTGCTGTTCTTAAACATTCCGAGTACATTAACAGCTGGGTGAACTTTTCCTTTAAATTCTAGTCTTCCTCACTCTTAGGTATTGTGTTGCTGTAAGAATGAATGTGCAACGTATGTGTCATATAGGCAGCTTTTTTTATAGTGCTTTTGGTCATTTTGGGAGATGAACAGCTTTATTATAAACCTTGGCATTCTTAGCATATTATAAAGTTTTTGCATTCTGCACAAAATCCTCTTGCATGTTTTATAAAAGAAAAATCAACACGAGGGTGTGAAATTGATGAGGAAATTATCTTTCTTTGAGGTGAACTATCACTTTAAAGGTTTTTTGTCAGAACAGCCACATTGTCTGTTGGTTGTTAGATGAGATTTGTTTAATGGCATCTATAGAGAGCAGAAGGAACACTATTACAGACAAATTACTCTCTAAAAACCCTTTTAGGTCAAGATCAAGACATAATCTGTGTCAGGTTAATGGGGTTGAAGTAATAAAATCAGTGGTGTTACAGAACTGATACAGACCTATTAAACATGAATCCTCAGTCATAGGCGAGTGGATGTTTATTTGCTTGTGCTTGTAAACCTCTTTTCTCTCTGTCTTCTCTCAGACCGTGTGTCAGGATGTAGGCGGAGATGAAGCAGATGATGACTAGCAGGTGTTTAAAATAATTTAACAGGCTTTATGATTTAGTCACAGTTCACTGTTAGCAGTGACACAGACCGTGGTGGATGTGTTGTGACAACCGTGTGTGTGTGTGTGTGTGTGTGTGTCAGGCAGAGTTTGATGCCAGGCTGCAGGAGTTGCAGGTGAAGGGATTCCTCTTTTAGCATCAGCTGTACCTGCTGAGACGTTTTTCTCTCACCTTAATGACCTGCTGCCTCTTATCCTGAGCAGAGCAGTGAGTTTCTGCCTCATTGTTTTTATTGGTAGTCACAGACTGTCAGAAGGGAACACTAGTGTACTGCCTTCTGCTTACAGCGTAGTGTATATAATATACAGTATAATGCACTCAGTTTATAATGCAAGGCTAAATGTTTTACACAGAATGGTGTCGCATGACTTTCATATATTGAATGTTGAAATGTTTTAGCATGTTGAAATTATTATGGTGAGCACATTGAATTGCTGGATACACAGAGAGCTATTGTGTGTGAATAATACATGCTGAGAAGTATTGCTCTCAGAGAAGAGCATTATACTAGGACTGTTTTGCTCAAAATGTGTCTCTCATTTGTCCATTTATTTTCGTTTTCCAGCTGTCTCATGATTACAATTTTGTTTTTAGAAATCATCATGCACTGAGGCAGACCACTTGTTTTCTGCTGATACAATTGGCATTACACCCTTCATGTGTTGGTGGGCATGGCTAGAGGCAGGGCAATGGCCAGGAGGCTGTCCAATTACCTGTTGCTGGTGATTGTGGCTATAGAGTGAAGGACAACAATCCCTGCTATCCCAGCATGCTTAGCTCTCAACTCCCTAAAGAAGGCGTAGTGCATCAATGTGGACATTTATTTCTCCCTCTACATTGTTAGTCAGCTTAGACCAGTAATCTCTGCTGCCAGTCATCTTTTAGGCACGAAGGATACAGATATTGGTGAGTATATGTGTCTCTGCTTCATATTCTGGGTGACATTTAAATGTTATTTACACTATTTTGTTCTCAGAAACACAAAATCTCTGCTTATGCTGTTCGGAGGTCTAGCCCAACAACACTTGCAGGAGTTTCAGAGTTCTGTGATGTCACTTCCTGAGAAACAAGATGTCCATAGCTGTCAGTCGTAGCACCTGGTCCTGGTCCTAAGTGCTGTTACCACTCCCACCTCCCCTGAGGCTTCCACTCTTGAAAGCCGGCCAAAATGATATGATTTTATAGTATATACAAATGGCCAAATTCCATTAGCTGAGCATAAACTTAGTGGAGCACTTCTCTATGATACTGTATTGCAGTGAAGGTGTTGAGACTATTTTCTCTTATTCTCTTATTTTCTCTTAATTTATTGCCCCTCAATTACATTTCTTGATGGTTTTTGTTTCACTAATGTGTGTCAATTAATTGTTTGTTTTGTCAGTTATTTATGTCTCAATGAATGTTTGGTTTTCCTTGTTCTTATTAAATTCTGGATGAATATTTCAGTGTAAAAAAATTCTGTGCCCTTCCAGTGTAAAAATATATTTACATTAACATTTAGTTAAATGTTGTTTCTGTGTTTCTCTGGAAAATAAACATGCAACTCTTACATCTCAAACAGTTTAAGAGTTAAGTTGTACAGAATTACAGTTCTAAACACCTTTCTGAAAAAGCACATTTATTATAGGAAGTTGCTAAGTACAAGCTTTAACAGTGAAAATAGTAGTCAAATGTGTTTGTTTTTTATCCCATTTAAACGTTGTAGTTAATATATAAAATAATCAGTAATGTCTTTTTGCACATCTGCAAATAATATCATGACAAGTAAATTCTAACAATATGATTTCAGTAATAAGCTCCACCACATTTGTGCACAGAAAGCGGACTGTAAATGTCATTTTACTGAAAGCAAACGTTTGCGTACATATGATCGCAGTAGCAGAAATGAATGTTGTAGGAGGGCATTAATATTCGGATGTATCCACATGCTGCTGTGATCCAAACCACCAGCTATCAATAGACCTCAGCTGTCAGATCTCTTCCACTTACTCCTCGTTTGGAAAGTTCATTTTTTCTTCCGTTTTCTGCCATTTGGACTTAGATTCGGACACTGTGTCTAAGGCGAGAACCATCTCCACGGGCTGAAGTTTCTCAGCTGAGAAAGAACAAAAAAATGTTATTTACTGTGTCTTTGTAATGTTTCGTGCACATCAAATGTTCTCAATAAATTCTAAACGCAAACTCAACACGATTTTTTGCTGCTAAAGTGAAGAGGATAGTTAAGGAAACGCCCATTGCGTTCCCACCACAGAGAACGCTGAGCGTGCAAACGCCCGAAACGCTCAGCAGAGTGAACGTCATGTTATCTCATCTCACTGATCTGCACGTTAACTGTTACGAATGGGGCGTTATAATAATGCGAGCTCGGACACTGTGCCGTAATGGAAACCGACAGAGTGCAAAAAACGCTGATAAAGTGGCTCTGTAGTGAAACCAGTTATAATTAAATGCGGAGATGGAGCGTTTGCGCATCCGAAAAAATCCGCAACAACAGTAAGCGGTGAAGCGTAATATACTCAAGTCAGCGTGTTTTGAAAGTTGCTTGTAATTTAGCTCTGTATGTGAGCTGATGGTGCACACATGCATTGTTTTAACAGCACGGATAACAGATTTCATGTGCATTGACGGCTAATTACTTAAAGTAATTTTTCAGAAAGGTGTATTAAATGGAGCTGTTACCCACACGCCAAAACTATTCGTTCAGCTAAACCTATTGGGGAAGCCATTACCTTAATAAGCTTTCAGCTGAGACTACAGTTGCAGCTGGGCATGCAATTACACTGAAACAGGGTTGAAGATGAAAAGCAGTGATTTAATAAAAAAGCGTTTTGAATTGTAAGCACCTGCCAGCTGTAAGTATCTGCTATTTTATAAAGTTCCTTCGGCTGTGACTTCTGGCTACTTCCATTATAAATATATAATTCTGTTTAATATATAATGAGAGCATCTGTACTGTAGGTATATATAATTCAGACTGGTTTAGCTCCATGTCCTCACCTGGCTGCGTGTGTCTCCATGGCAGGATGTCCACTCCACTCTTGCAGAACAGGCGGTCAGTGTGGGACTCTGTGCTGTAGATGACTTCCTGTGACTGATGCTCTCCGGGGTGCTGAGCTTTCACACGCACCTCCAAAACGTTCACCTCCTTCTCCTTCAGCTTTCCCGCCTTACCTTTAACCCGAGTGCGCTTGGTGTCCACCCACACCACACGCTCCTTCACTGCTGACCTGAACGCAGGTCACATGTTAACAAAAATGTGACATATTAGCAATACTTGTACCTGCCATTTTGATTACAAGGTGACCAATCACATAGCTGCACAGCTGACAACATAGACTCAATACACTAAAAAAGCTCTTATCTACTCAAGCAGCTTTTATGACAGACATCTGACCTTATGATTCATTTACAAAATTGAAAAGCATTTTTGGCTGGTCATTACTGGCAAACTCACTACTGAGGTAAGATGTTCCATTAAATATTCATAAGTTAAAATTAAGGTTACCAACAATAGATAAACATCATACAATATACCACTTACATGCTAAAGCTAACAAACACATACATGCTCATTTTTGACAAATACATTAATTAGCTTAAACTCACTCGTCGATGCCCAGATCAGCAAGCGTGGTGTTCAGAAAAGGAAAAGTCTGGTCATGGTTCAAAACTTCGATGGGCAGCGACACACACATGGGAACGGTCCATTCCAGCTCTGCTCGCACCATATCGCTGGTGGAAGAGTCCAATTTGTTGTCCCTGGGATCACGGTTCACTTGCCTTTCCTGAGGCTGAGATCCACGATGAACTTCCAGATCTTTATCCTGGCCTGCCAGTTTGACACTGCTGTCAGTAACAGTGATCACTAGCAATTGCTCTTCAATTTTACCTTTATTTTTGTCTATGATCATTAGGTTCCTTTCATAAACGTTTTTTTGACTAAAATGCCCCTAACTTCTTTATATTAGTTAATGTTCTCCAAGGTTGAGATTAAATGAAGCAATGTGCTGACAGAATTCATCCCAGATGCTTCTCTCTGTGTCTGCTGTTGGGTTGTAGAGGGAGCAGGTGTGAAACTGGGGATATTCAGTCATCCAGTGAGATTTAAATGGTCGCTGTGAACGTGTGTAATGTGGCGCTGACCTGTGAGGTTTATTAGTCTGTCAGAGGCTGACAAATTACAGTATGGAGAGTTGTTTGTAATCACCCCCCTGTGTAGTATTTCACTTTATAAAAATGATGTACAATATATGGACTAGAACTAACAAAATTTTACACCAAATACTAACTAGATACCTAATGACATTTATTTAAACGTGTTTTGAAAACGTTAAAAAATTTTTTAATTACATTCTGTAACAATCATTATGTAAACATACCTATTTCTTTTCACACCAAACCTCTTAAATATACAGATATCATGGAATAAATATACAGTTATATATACATTGAAATCATAACTCTTTTGCTGTTAAAAGGTCACGAGTCAGTTTGTTTTTTTCTGACAGGTGATTACACGAACTGAACGATTTACAGTGTGCTTACAGCCAAGTGCCACATTTGAATGCCTTTAGAAAACATGTCACACTATAACTCTGCATGTTCATGATCATGTGCCGCGTGTCATAGTTCTGCAGAACCTCTGTGTTCCTCGCTGTGGCCTCTCAACTTCTGTCCTTCTTCTGTCTCTTTCCACTAATACAAGCTGCTTGGGAAGCACAGCATTCCAGTCTGCTGTGCTCACGCTGTGCTGCCATAGCAACTACTTATAAAAATCCACATTTAATTGTCTAAATCTACATTTAGTATCAACATGCATTCATATATAACAGACAATAAAAACCCATAAGGCTGTAATGATAGGGATTCCCTATATTTTTAACATATTACATAATTAATGATGTTCTGAAACAGCGTCTTCATAGACTGTCTGAAATTCATAGTATGTGTGTTATGGGGTGGGATAGTGGCTTCTCAAGGACAGTGTGAAGCTGTTATTGTCCATTTATAGTTTTGTGACGAGGCCTCATCTGTATGCGAACTGTTACTAAGCCATATGTCTGTTCTACATACGTCACTCTTTGCATTTTGTAATCAGCACTCAACAGTGTCATAGTTTGGCATAAACATTATTGTGTCCTTTGGGACACTGTGTGTTTGTCCTTGTGGCTGGATGGTATTACATCTGTGTGAAGTGTTTTGTGGCTCTAGTTTAACAATGTGCTTTAAATCATGAGATCATGACCTGTATGTCATGAAGTCAGAAAGCCATAAGAGAGGGGTTTCTGCCAGGAGGGGTAATTGCTACACTGGTCCTGTACTGCCCCCTATAGACTAAAATGGATAAGGGGGTAACAGAAATTCACAAATGAAATTGCCCAGTTTTTTGTTATTGTGTTCTGTTAAATATTCTGTTAAAGTGTTACTGATTTCAGATTAGTAGAATATTATGAATGTTTAAAAATGAGCTTTAATATCTATGCAAATGTGCCCACTAATTAAACTTGCACAACTTTAATAATAAGGCTGTAAAAGTAGTAATTTCCATGCATTTCAATGCTGTTGAAAAAAGACCACAAATGGTGTTACAATTATATAGTAAATCAAACGCAACAAACAACAAATATTCTTTTAATTTTAATTAAAATCCATTTTGAGTATTCAAATTTCTGCATGACTGTATAACTAATCTGTTTAAAATTTTAAAAGCCCATTACAAACTGTTACCTATTTGTTTAAAACATCGTGAGAACAAGTTACAACAAATTTATATACATTTTAAAAACAATTACAAACAAATCTTATAGTAAAACAAATATTAACAGCAATATACTTCATATTAAGTTAAAAATTTGTTTTTAAAAATGGTCATATAAATCAATATACAGAACACAATTAGTATAATTCTATTGTTATCATAACTAGACTAGTTATTTCTGAACTGGTTTAATATATTTAAGCATAACAGTGTGTATTTTAAAAAGTATCAAACAACATAACAGCCCTAAAATGGACACACATCAACAATGTAAATGTGTGTGTGTGTGTCTGTTTGCATACAGTCAAATGTATCCTCAGTAGTTCATGGTAATAGTGATGACTCCAAACGGTTCTGTCTGATTTACACTAAGTTTCTGGACACGGATCAGCTCTGTAAGTCACATAGACACTTGTGAAGTATGCATCACCCAGTAATAAAAGATACAGTAATAAATTGATGTACGTCGCAAACCACACTTGCCCTACCAAGCATTTTGTAGAACAGATGAGCTGCAGTGCTTCGCTCGGTCTCCGGGGGCAACAGTGAGTGAAAGCAGACCCTCCCAAAGCGCTTGATAAAGCCCATAATCAGTCTATAATCAGAAAAAAAGACATAGAGCTCATGAACATAATCTCCTTACATAGATAATATACAGACTCAGATTGTATGATTTTGCTTTGACATTTGCTCTAGCCAATAGCAACCCACTTACAAACGAGGAGACCATGTGACCAAGTATACAGTCAAAATGAAACAGCCAATCAGATGACAGCTTGCAAATTTAAGAAAGTGTTATTCGTTTCTGTGTGCAGTATGCATCAGGCAGTCACTCTTTGGTTGTGGGCAGTAAGTAGATGTTCTTTCTGAGCCTCAAATGACTTATATGACTTATTACCTGAGGAGGTCAGAGGAGCTGATGTCTCCAATTGCACCCTCCATCTCTCCCTGTGGCAGCTCAACATGCTCCTCTAATATCACCTCCATTGTAACTGGAGCCTCTTCTATAGGGGACCTATAAACACACACACACGTATTTAATAAAACTAAATCTTCTCATACTTGTACGACGTCACTGGTCTCCAGTGTAGCTTATAGCTTGCGTCCATGTGCCAGTAAGACCATATGAAATACATCACTGCAGTGCTAAACCTGACGCATTTTGCGAATATCAATGTTTAGTAACTGCATGACTTTATTGCTGTGCATTCTGAGTTTTTCCTTTTGCTGTTTCTCACCATCTGCTGGTGGGAGTGATGAGGTCACTCTGAGACCTCTCTCCTTTAGACACGTCCAGTGGCACATCAGAACTAGCTGTACACACACACAAACAGTCATATTTACTTACGTATAATGGATATAATGAACACCTATTAACTTAGGTTTGACTGACATCTTGAGCATTTGTGTCTTTATAGAACTGTGTTTACAGGGTTTCTGGCACTACAACATATATATATATGTGTGTGTGTGTATATGTGTGTGTATATTGTGATTTATATATAATATATACACATTATATCACATTATTCTATATCACCTGTTATTTAAGGAATAAGTAATCCTGTTATGGAATATTGAAATGTTTGGTTCTTACCTGAAAGTTCAGAAAGCAAAAGAGTAGGTTCACCAGATTCCCTCATCACCTGGACATTTACAAACAGAACAAGAGTACACGTTTAAACTAATTTAAACATCCATTCACACTAATGTCTTTAAAAACCTATATGAATTTATTCTGTGGAACACAAACATTTCACCATCTCCTCGTGTGACATGAGGGGGAGAAAATGAACAGAAATGTTCATTTTTGATTATTGTTTTGTTTTGGCTGTTGTTCTTAAATATTACTGGTGCACATGCTTACAAAATGTAAGTACCAGATAACCTTGATAACCAGAGAAAGCTATGAATCAAAGCTCTGATGCTATCAAACTCCCAACATCTATCAGGTGTGAAAGAGGCATTTACCCCTCTACTAGACTCTCTGATCCTCTCCATTCCTCTTTCTCTCTCTATTTCCGACAGCTCGCTCTCGTCCTTTGCCTGCCGTTTCCGTGAGGGATGGGGGAGGGTGGATGTAACGCTGCGGTATTTCCATAGCGACTGGAGGTCGGGGTGAATGAGCACTGCATTGCAAGGACCATTGGCATGTCAATCGCTACAAGAACGGTGTTAGCAAGAGCGAACATCTGAATAAAACTGCTAAATCTGTTTATGGTCCAACAGTTCTGTTTGCTAAACTGTTCGATTTTAATCAAAGCAGCTGGTGCATTCATTTTCAATTACATTCAATTATATTATGAACAAAGACACTGCATTGGAGTGATCTATAAAGAATCCTCATATATAATTTGTGTGTTTGTTCAGATATATGATCCCATTGGTGGAGGTGTTCAGCCACAGCATTAGTGTGTTATGATGACGTACGGTTACACGGTGTGCTGAGCAAAACTGCTGCTGATGGCTTTCGGGAAGCAGGGACACTTAGGATAACATCGGACTGTGGAAAGGCCAAAACAGAAGTACAGAAATAGAGAGATGGAGAAAGAAATGTTACAATACACAATGTGTGCAAGTATATATGACAGTATGTTGCAAAAAACAACAACAACAAATCTCTATTTATCACATATTCAAATCACCTTGGATGAGTTGGATTGTTTTTTTTTATCTCCAACAATCAATACATAAAATCTAATTTGACTGGAAGTTTCAATTGATAATGAACAATTTTGTAAACAAAACAGATACAAATGCCACATGGTGAGTGAAGCAACTGTGTTTGTGCAAATAAACATTTACACAGTTAACATTATGCTTTGATGCAACGGTTCATTTACACAGAACAAAAGACACAGTCACATATTATTCTAGCACACCTACACAGCTACTAAACCAATGAGATGCATCAAGAATTGTTTTCATATTGCGTTCATCTCTTAAATCAAAATTGAATAGAGTCATAGGGTGCCTAAAAATTCCCACTCCTACTAATCCAATCAGTTACCAGAGAGCAAGTTTCAATCAGACGGTTGTTGATTTGTTGCCGCATTGCATCCTGGGAAATCTGTGTTTGTTGGTCGGCAAAGATAAGCTGACGTTTGCGACGTCGTCTCTTTGGAGGCACCTGATCTTCCACTAAAGACTGAAAAGAATGACACAATTAAAGGAAATTAACAAGCGTATTTGGAGAGTATTTGAACAGTAGCACATTGGTTGTGGATTCCAGCCAGCGTAGATGTTGTTTCTACAGTGTCTTCTACGCTTCAACACACATGGCTTATGTAACTGTAGGGGATAATGGGCAATAATGTAGACACTGCTATACACACACCTCACTGGAGCACTCCATCTCTTGTTCATGCTCTACATCTTTCTCACTGGTCTCTGTGATTGGTGGCATGGTAATAGGGGGAGGGGTCATCTCCATGGCGACCCCATCTAAGGTGACCTCCACGGGATACCCACTCCCCTCGTCCACCATGCACTCACTGTTCTTCAGTCTGCAAACACAGACAACATAATCAAACATGCGCTGTCACTGATGGATCAAAACAACAAGGGAGGTGTGAATCTTTATTTGAAAACCTCATTCAACAAAGCCAGTTCCCCAGGCAAAGATTATGGCCAACATTCAAGTGTGCAGACAAAGAAATTCTTTATTTTTAAATATATTTGGGTCAAGGACACTTGGCCCAGCTAGTGCCACTATCTGTCTAATCTGTTGTTTACTGACAATAGAGACGACTTCATTGTTGTCGAACCCTTTTATCATTGTATTTATTTTTGGCATATCTGACCAAAATCAGTTTAGTTGTCTGCACAGCAATAAAGAAGTTGACATTGTTTTCTCTCTATATTTTGTCTTTTTGATTGTCGCTCACTGTTACTCACTGTTCTATAGAGACCATAGCAGCCTCTATCTCAGCTGATGTCTCCACCTGTGTTGCCCTCTCTCTCTCCTTATCTTCCTCATCTAATGGAGCAAACAGGAAAACCCAGACCAGACAATCATATCTTTATAAACCATGCTTATAATTAACCATTGCAGTCAGCTGATGTGGCTAATAGCTAGGCCCAGATGACAAACATAGAAACTATTTCCATGTTATACATTAACTTTTGGAGGCAACTTTGTGGAACGGTTTTAACGATATTAAAATGTTTAAAACACTTACATTTAAAGAGCTGAAAGTCACAAACTCCTATTGATTGCTAAACGCATCAAATTTGCCAAAATATTTAATAAATGCCAACTGAAACAGCACAGAATGTTTAGACATTGCAATTTTTGTTGAAATTCAAGAAGCTTCCTGCCAAGTTCTGTGGGCGAAGATTCTGTGTGGATAGCTGTGAATATCTTATAATATGTTAAATCAGATCAATATCTGTTTAAGCATCTACCCATCGATGTGTATTCATCTATTCATTCTTCTCACCTCCAAGATGGAACTGATCTTGTTGCTTCATAAGCATGTCAATCTCATGAGCCGTGGCCTCCGGTAACTCCGCCCCACCAAACTGATGTTATAATCAGTAGAATTAAAACAATAGAAACATCATATCAAGTGTGTGGTTTAACAAACACAGAGATAAACAGTTAATGTGTAATACGGCCTCTCCTGGTCATCTGGTGTTGTGCGTGACTAAGCCTCATGTGGGTAGATGATCAGTTACTATGTAAAACTTGAGAGCCGAGTGCATTTTGTGGGTGCAAACGGCACGGTAGAGTCATGTGTTTGGTGTAAGCAAAGGCTGCGCAGGCTGACTCAAATATAGATCTGTGTGTGTGGTATTGGCAGAGGAGAGAGATCTATGTATGCTGAGTGAAAGTCAGTGATGAGTTTACTTCAGCTGGAAGCACAGGGATCAGATCTGCATCCTTGATGGTGATCGATGCAGGAGAAGCAATGAGGCCTTCAGGAAAGAGACAGAGAGGCTGAGAACAATAATTATCAACTGTTCTAGATGAGGTGTGATATTTCTCACCTTTGGGTGCTGAAGTGACTTTTCTGATCGCCAGAGGAGACGAGGAAGCTGTGACCGGCCGGGACTGTCAATAAACAATAAATTCAGGCTCAGAAAAGGGCGGCATGGAGATGTGATGTGTTTGTGTTAAGAGTAAAGTGGGTTTTTAAATATTTTTGAATCGTTTACCAAAACTGGAATACAGAAAGAACAACGGAAATAAACAAACAAACATCTAAATCAAAGTAAATGATGTTAGTGTGTGACAATAACAGTAATATGCAGTTACAAAAAGCCCTTGAGAATCCGCATATCTTTCTTAATTTGTGGTGCAGAACCAGCTGAATTCTGCTAAATGAATTTAAACACTGTTTTACATTCTTATTACACTTTCAAACTAGATTCTTTCAACTAGATTTTTACATGAATTTAACAAGCACATGTAAGTGGTGCTCATTTAAAAACTGTCTGTTTGCTTTTCTGATGTCTAAATATGGCTCAAGTCTCTGCTACATTGTGAATGTACCAAATGTTTTCACACTTGTTTCGCCAGACACAAATCATAAATCCAAACACCTGTGGTAGCATACAGGGTGTGGGCAGCTCGCAACCAACACCCATCACTCCAAAAAATGGCTCTAGCGCCCACTCTCCCTCCTCCAGCTGGAAAAGAGAGTTAGGGACATTCAGGACCAGCCTAGAAGAAAATACATACAGGAACAGCTCAGACAATGATGTATGAAGATCATAGCAACAGTGATTGTATAAGCAAATGTCACACATATACATAGACGTTAGCTAACATTTCCTAAATGTTCTGTCAGTTATCATAAACTTTTTTGTATCATAAGTAGAACATGTTTTATGTTATAATGTTTTAAATGTGTGTGACCTATCAGTTTCAGGCATGTCAATGCGCAGGTTCCTTTCAGAGCGAAGCAAATGTTCAATGGTCTGCTGGACCTCCTCTGAAAAGAAATAAGACAGAACATATCATGTTTCATTCAATGCAAAAAACATCTGTAGCCAATGCAATGCTGTAAGACTGTATCATTAAATTCCATACAGTACAAATGGAACAAACCATTTATTCTAGTTTGAAGAACCCTATTTCAAACTTTTGTAGCATTTTATTTTATCCAGAAACACACTAGTGTTTGTCAAGGTTAAAGTGAAGGTCTCAACTGCTGCTTGGTTTCTATATATAGTCCAGGTGGACTGGAGGAGAAGCAAAAAACAGCAATGAACAGTTTCCCATGTGTCCCTCATAAGATTTTGTATTCAAATGAATGAATTATGTTGTTTTGTCATATCATCTTGCTTATAAATGAACTAACTCCACAGATTAAACTTTCTTTAATCCAGTGTCTCTGCATTTTTGTATACCTGCATATTTCTGAGTCCCTCTCTGTCATTATGATGAATGTTTTCAATCTTAGCATCCTTGAATTGCTCCCTTATTAGAATACTATAGACTTATCTGTTCCTTACTAAACCCTAGATGCACTCAATATATGACAATGTGTTTTATGGTTTGACTGCAGACACAAGATCTTACAACAGCATTAATTGGTTTCCGAGTGACAACAGTGTAACAAGTTATTTCACATCTTTATCATCAAAGCTGCCAAAATGAATCTCCCACACAGCAACTATAGCAACTGAATCTTCCACAACAGGTTTCTCAATACAGACAGATGATCAATACTAGACAGTAATGGCCATCTGCACTTCCCTCATCTGATAATGTAAAGACAAAATGACTCAATAACACCAGCTGAGAACACTGATGACAATATTATTACACTGTTCAATACTATTACAGATGATTGTTCACTTGTTCTGTGTGCTTTCTTTGGTCCTGTACTGCACATTGTGTCTTGTATTTTCCCTTATTACATACAAGTTCCTATGCATGTCAATAATGATTGTATTTTTTCATATATTCTATTTTCTTTGGTTTGTTTAGTAGATTTAATGCATGTTGCCTTGATCAATGTTGGAAAAGCATTACAAGCAGTACAACCTATGTTAATAATCACAATAATAATCTGACCCAGAAGAAAAGCACATTGCCGGTGGTAGACGATGATCACGCCATACTGCAGCTGAGAGGACAGATAGAGCGAGAAACGGGGTCGAGGGAAACTGGGGTGGACCGGAGGAATCTTGACCAACACATAATCCACAATGTCTTCACTGAAACGAACCAAAATGAACACCAAGACATTATTAACATCCTTATTTCTTATAATATAAAACATAATAATCCTTTTACATTATCATGATACAGTGATATAGTTAAATGGCAAACATACATTATATTTTTATATTAAATTTTTATTTTAAACTTATATTTTACCATGTTCTCCTAATGTTGACCCTCAGGTACTCCCGTCTAGTAATCCTGATGCCTTTGGTGGCTGCCAACCTAAAAACAACAAACAAACAAACCTTTAACAAACAAAAACATATATTTTTGAGGTTGTTTTGAAATGTGTACTACACAGGATGTTAGCAGGTGAGCGGAGTATAAAAATATTTCTATCTTTAAACTGCTATACAACGCACACAAACAAACGGCGAATAATATTTATTGTTATTGTTTATCAATTGTGTTTATGAACAGAAGTTATGGGACTTACCAGATAGTTGAAAAACAGCCAGTGTGACGCTGAAGCACGTTTGGGTAATAAAACATTTTACCTCAAAGTTCAGTTCACCAAACTATGATATTAAAGCTTTTGGTTACACTTAACTAATGCTTAAACCACGAATGGAGTAATGTAAAAATCGTGATATTTATCGCTAAATAAATAAATTGTACTGGTTTGTCAGTCAGGGGAAGGTTTCTGTGAGGATTGATTGACAGGTCACAGGCTGCGTCTCAATACCAAGTGAGCTCCCTATATAGACTGAACTTCTGGCGTGTTTGAAGGCTTAAGTTACATTAAATTGTTGTGTTTTGAGACACCCGAAAAGATACTGAAAATATTATATATTTAATTAAACTAATGTTTATATATTTATATTCTGCTTAAAATGTTAGATAGCACGTCGTTTTATGGTTTAGCTTGAATGACAAATATTTCTGCAAAACGTAGTCGCTGCCACGTGACCTTAAATAGCTTATATTGATATTCGTGTTTTATTTCTATTCGTATATGTAAAATAATACATAATTTTGTACAAACCTGTAAAGTCTGAACAGAACAGAAATCTATCAGTTTAGGTAATATTCACATTTTCCATTATTCAGTCATTTCGCCCCGCCCATTTAGCGCAAACATTCCGCGCTAACATGAAACGAGCCAATCAGAACTTCGTAAAGTCCCCAGGAGCGTTCGAAAGAGGCGGTGTGATGTGACGTCATATACTTTTTCAAGGGAAGTGGGGAGTTTCACGCCACGCCTCTGCGTGAAGATTTTTTAGAGTCAGATTTAAGCAAGTTGAACTATATCGCACGTTTTATCATTTAGCGGTACAAACCGTGGCCATGGCTTATCATAACCAGTACAGACCGCCTCATTATAACAGCGCACCGCCGGATCAGGGCTTTTTATGGAATATATTTCAGAGGTAAGTAAAAACGCGATCGCCAATTCCGCATATGAATGTCTGTCGATGATTTGACAAGCACAGCGAGAAAAGCGTGTTTACAAGCCACGCACCAGCAGATGCGAAACGCAGTGTGAGACTGTTAGCTAAAGCAAATTCATCTTTTTCTCTGTAATCTAAGTGGTCGTTCAAATGGCTGTAATTGTTTTGCTTTCTGGCTGACAGCTGAGTCCTCTCGTCTGACTTTCATTTTCACGACGTTCAGCACAGTCATCTAGTTTCTCACTTTTCTCTCAGTTTCTCTCGCAGACAGTGCAATCGAGTATAGTTTTATAAGTTTTCTCGTGAATTTATGTCTTAATGTTAAATGTTTTATTACGTTCACATACATAACTGTGACCAGAGACTGGTTCAGTTTAACATAGTTGCCCGTTGCTAGTAATGAATTATGTAATATTGCAGAGGATTGATTCAAACGGGACTGATTCAAGCGTTTAATAGTTGGTCGGAACGTGTGACTGTTGCGTCCGCTGTTTCGACGTTGCGCAACGTAAGCGTTGCGTTCACAGCTTTACAATTAAGTTGCAGCAGTTCAACTTTCAAACGCGTGATCCATGCGTTTTGCTTTGTTCATTTTGAACGCAAAGAACGCATCCTGTCTAAAGAGACCCTTAAAACACCAAAAACACCATCAGTCCAAAACAGACAGTCAAATTCACCAGTAACGTTTTCGTGTGAATATTCTCACGATCAGATGGAGGGTTGTCCTTGGTCATATGACGTGGGAATGTCTTAACATGTTAGTTAGTCACGACTATTGATCTCTACCTTAATGCGTTGCTATGAGTCTGGCCAATACATGACAGTCATTCGGCATTTCCATGATAATACTGAAGACAACGTATAATAAATGATGTCATATATTATGGCTAGATTATTATTACTTGTGTATCTGACCTTGTGTGTGGTTAGTCATTGTAACTAGAACTGCTTTACTATTGTGTTATGATAATGATTGATTTGTCCTGGCCTCTATAAAGAAGACTAGTTGTTGATATCATTCTTTATGTGAATTAAGGTTTAAGGTTTTACACAACGGATCAAAACTTCCTTCTAAATGAAGAGTTAAATAAGGTGACTGTTGCTTCAGAATTCCTTTGTGGGAATAGGAGTCACAAGTTCAGACATTGGCTGGTAGGCAGGGTCATGCTGGAAAACACGCAAAACAAGACATTCCCTTCACAGTTTGCTGTGGTTTATAACCCAAACTAAACTTTCTTTCAAGGGGTTTGGTGTTCAAAATTGAGGCCTCTCTCAGGTCAGTTGCTACTGTTTTTTTAAGGTCCCCACATGTTTGTTTTCAACAACCTAGAAATACTGGGTTTTTGTTGGTTTGCTAAGACACGCAGAGACATTGGAATGTTGCTTAATGTTTATTTCATAATAGAGGTACACAAGGTTTTGTAAAGTAAAATCCCTTTCTTCCCAAATCTCTATAAAAACCTAATCCAAAGAAGACTGTGTTATTTCCACATGGAAAGATATTACCTCCACAATTCAACACAGATCGGTTGTTATGGAAACATTCTTTTTAGGATTCAGGGCAAATGTGTAATGGAAAGGACACTCCCAACTGCTAAAATAGTCAACTGGCTCTTTGTGTGGCTAACTTTCCCTCCTGTAAAATCATTGCTGTGATGTTATGAATGAAATGAATCATAAAAATATCAGCATAAGATGTACCTTCATTACGTCTGTGAACAGCAGAAAGAATAAATGAATGAATGAGAGCTACTGAAAGAACAAACAGACAGAGAGATGATTCACCTCTCAGCACCTCTTGTTGTTACATGGCTATATTACTGAAATACACATTTACATTAACAGTGGGTTCACAATAAGAATCAATGTGGGAATTTCCTTTTTTCAGTGTAGTTTCATTAATATGAAGAGCAAATAAAATGTGATCATTCATATTTTCATCTACTGTTTGTGACCGCATCCTTATTTGTGGCTTGTTGTTGCAGTGTTTCATTACTTTACTTTAATTAGAATCCTATACATTTACATTTATGTATCCGGTAGATGCTTCTATCCGAAGTGACTTACACTGTATTAAAGCAATGCCTCTTGTATTGTTTATAGTCATAACAAAGATTTTTTTTATTTTGACTAGCAACTCATAAATATTGTTTCTGTTTCCTCCAGAGTGGATAAAGACAGGAGTGGGGCAATTTCAGACACAGAGCTACAGCAGGCACTATCAAATGGTATGTTTTTCCTTCATTTTCCTTTATTCTTATTAATATTAATCATCATCTTGTGTTTACTGAGATTAAAAGTTACACATTTAGCATATGAATGTGGCGCACATATAGATATAAAGCTTTTCCATAAGCTTGTTGCTATATTTGCTTTAGATTTTTTTATATACAGGAACCAGTTTTCCTTACAAACAGAAACAGGAATTGCTTCCTGTAACGGTCAGTTGATGATGTGGCCTACTTAACATTATTTTTTTTGGCAGAAGGTTAAGCTAACTTGAATTTTTTTAGTACCACACAAACCATTACAATTTACATATGTAAAAACACTTATTTGTTAATGATAAGGAGAGGATTTTCAATTTGTATTTTATTTAAATAATCACAAATAAAAGTATGCTTTTGATTCATATAATGTCTGTATTTTTGAGGCTGTGTTTTAAACACTAGAGAGAATGTCCACATATTTTTCTGACTAAATGAAGTTTTCATTAGTAAACCATGTGAGACGAATTCCTTCGGGAAACACAGTCTCAATACAAAACATGGGCTCTGTCACCTTTCATTTTGAAGACAGCCCTCAAAAGATGACAGCTTGTTCAAGTCAACTCATTGTGTCAGATAGTTTTGCTGCTGAAGTGGGTCAGATATCCTGACACCTGTCTAAAGCTGTTATCTGTTCTGAGCAGTGAGGTTTGTGTGGTAAACGCCTCAATGAAGTGCAGAATTTCCAGGAATCTCTGGTATCATTCTTGAGAGGAAAATGTGTCTAAGCTGAACGGTTTAGCCACCTGACACTGAAGTGTGCCTTTGGTGTTTCATTGTTGTTGTGTTTTGAAAACAGACATCACATGTCAGATGTGCTGTGTAGCACATGAGTGGAGCCGTCTTGTGTCTTGTGCTTAGATCAGTGGTTCAGTGATCAGGTCAAGCATGCCAGAACTGTAGGATCTAAATAATAATATGGCTGTCAATAGATACCATTTATGTAAATTGGCTCTGTTATTGACTCTGTTACTGTGGCCGATAATCTCTAAGTTGCCAATTATTGGCCTGACCTTTTGCCTTTATCACAAATTATCTTCATAAAAAACATTCAGCACATAATGTCTCTAACGTTTAGTTATTAGGATGCCTGATCAGCATTGTCGTTTAGCCGGCTCAACATATTTGTATGCGCTCTTGATTTCCTCAGATGGCGCTTCAGGCGTTTGATGAAGTAATGCTGTTACCATAGATTTATATCAGAGGTCATTTTTTAAGAGCTGTGCTGTAGGGCCTGTGAAACACTGGCAGTGGGCAGCTGTGATTTACCATGTCATAACAGTTTACTGTATTCTGCCCACCAACTCTAACTGTGTTGCTTTATAAATTTGCTCCTGTGACCGGGGTATAATGAGTTTCATTCAAAACAGAAGTGAAAATTAAAACATGGGAATTTACTATTAGCTCTGGTAATGTGTTCATACATTTAACTGTAGTTGGCTGTGTTTAGTAGGACTGTGGTATCTGACGTCTGTCAGGTGTAGCTTTGTTGCTTTAATTGAAAAGTTTGCAGGATTGTTTGTGGAGCGTAGAGTTCATCATTTTATTCTTTGAGTTTTTGAATATTTCCATATTAGATGTGTAATGTGTTACACATTAACACAATTGTGTTAATTCATGCAGTGTTGTTTGTGCTTGTCTGCTGTGTACTTATCTAGTAGTTTTCATTTTTTTTCATGATTTCCAGTAGGCAGCGCTGTGAGTACAGCCACTGTGCTGCACATAGGGGCATCTTTGTGCCTCTGTCTCTGTCTCTCTCTCTCTCTCTCTCTCTCTCTCTCTTTCTCTCTCTCCCTGTCAGATGGGACCACACCATTCATGCTATTTGCAATAGTCTACCTAATTTGATCAGGATGACCTTGATGGCAGAAGAAAATGTATTTTGGCTGGATTTCAACCCTACCTTTGTAGTAGCCATTAATACTTGCAAAACCATTACAGAGCCTTTTCTGTTCCTTTCTTTGTTTCGTGCCTCACTGGTCTGTTTACATCTGCCCTGGTTCCATAAGAGAACTACAGGAGAGTTTGATTCAGAACATAGTTCATCATTATTGCAAGTCTCTCTCTCTCTCGCCATGACTCAGCATTGTGAGAAAGAATGGCTTTATTTTACAGCTGTGTGTTATTGTGCCTTGTAGTATTGTAACCCCCAGCACACCCGCTGTGCTCTGTAGGGTTTTCTAGGATAAACACTAAAAATAATGATAGTGTGATTATGATACTGTGCAAAAAGGGAGGTTTCACTGTACTGGGATCAGTAAGTGGCCTGTATAGACTATAATTTCAGTTCCTCAAGGTCATGAAAGGCGCCTATTCAAACCTACCTGAAACATCATAGTTCACTAAGTAAAGTTATTTTTAGGGCATTCAAGTGTCATAGTAGCACTCCCTAGTGATCTCATCTTAGGCATTACAGATATGCTATAAATACACACAAGAAAACTGTACAAAGAGAAGTAAATCAATAATTCATTAAATAAATTAGTACTATTTTTCTTTTTAGACTATTGAATATTGCACCCAGTCTTCATGTGTGTGATTCAGTACGTAGAAATATTTTAATACTTAATATTTTCTTACTAATGTCATATTTATCAATGAAACAATGTTTCTCTTCTGCTGATGTGACCAAAACGAAGCAAGCAGAGAACAATCATATAAATCTACATTATTATGGCCTGTTTTTCATGATCAAGTCAAATCTGTAAGGATAAAATCAAGCCTCGCTCGGCAGTACATTATTTCTGTCTTATGTCATGTCACAAAAGTAAAATGGGTCATGATTGCTCCCGTTGTCTGTAACATGGAACATCACACAAATAATTAACATGCTGCTTACAGAAGCGACTGGCGTATGGAGTCGAGCTTTCGTTTGATGTTTCCACAGAATCTAATCTGTGCTGTTTTATTTCCAGGCACATGGACACCTTTCAACCCTGTGACCGTCAGATCAATTATATGTGAGTATTAATACTGTTGTGTTCATGTACACAGTCATTCACAACAAGCCTTTTGTTTACACTCCCAAAGCTCTGTTTGTTTGTTTGTTTGTTGTCTCCATGGAAACCTTGAATGTTTCCTATTGGAGCATTTGGGTAAGAAACACTCACTTGTTTCAGCTCAAATCAGAAGAATGAAGCTGTTAGTGACAAGCAGCCTAAAATATGGAAGGAGCTGCAGAAATTGGTGTTTTATTGGAACGTTGTCAATAGCATTTGTCTGTTTATAGTGATTCTTAAATTCACCTCAGTTATGGAGAACACATAGGGCTTGTTTAAAGCACTACAGCAGTTCACTTTTGATCTTGGTGAAATTCATTCATGTTTATGAGGGACAGTTGTGGTCTACTGGTTAATGAGTGAGGCGTGTAATCAGTAGGTTGTTGGTTCGATTCCCCTGATTGCTTCCTGGGCACTGCAGTGATAGCTGCCCACTGCTCTGGGTGTGTGTGTATGTGTTCATGATTTGCAGTGTGTGTTCATTCCTCTCTGGTGATGGGTTAAATGCAGAGATCACATTTCGGGTATGAGTAACAGCATCTGACAAAAACATGTCACTTTCAGTTTTACTTCTTGACTGTCACAGGCAGCAGTTTGAATTCTTTCTTGTTGGTTTATTTTAAGATGGCTTGAGATCGTTCAAATACTTTTACTATTTCACTTGAATGACTGATTGAGTCAAAAGTGTATTAATGTTGGTGCTAATCTCCATTTATCTATTGCAAAATACTGAATATTGTCAAATTCAAAACATCATGTTATAAAAGCAGTACATGACAGCACATGGTGAACATAATGCATATTTAGAACAGGAAATTAACCTCACCAATCACATTATCTTAACCCTCCTATTATCTTTGGGGTCAATTTGACCCCATTCAATGTTTAATGTCTCTAAATTCGGCTTGTTTTTGGCTTGTTATTTAATGGCTATTTAGGTAGTCAACAAATAAATATAGTCCATGACACACAAAGTTGGGTAAAAATTGCTGGGGTCATTAAATTAAGGGTAATAGGAGGGTTAAGCAACACAAACCAGTGTAATACAATAAATACAAGCATTTTAAGGCTAACACAGACTTTCTATTTGAATATGTGTTCTGCATTTGTCAATTAAGGATGATAAAACATAAAAAACATATCCTAAACATTTCATTCTCTCTTCAGCCATGTTTGACCGAGAGAACAAAGGCGGGGTTAACTTCAATGAGTTTGCCGGCGTTTGGAAGTACATCACAGACTGGCAAAATATCTTCCGTACCTTCGACAGAGATAACTCTGGGTTTATCGACAAAAATGAGCTTAAACAGGCTCTCACTGGCTTTGGTGAGTGGTACTGCTTGCTTATTGACTACATTCAGTGAAAGAAGATTCTGTAAAAATCTGTGGACAGCTGATTGTTGGACAGCCATGGATCTGTGGACAGCTATTTTTTTTAAACATCATAAAATAATTCACCTGATAACAGAATATTTATTTTTGGGTGTTTATATTAACTACTCTTTTAATGCCTCTTTACTTCTGAAGAAAATTCATAACTTTAGACTTTTCTCTCTTCGCTCAGGTTATCGTCTTTCAGATCAGTTCTACAACACACTGATACAAAAATTTGACCGTCAGAAGAGGGGGCAGGTGGCATTTGATGACTTCATTCAGTGCTGTATTGTTCTTCAGGTAAAGAGACACATTTTATAGCATTTTATTAACAGTCACATCATGATGTCACTCATCACGGGTCATCCTTGTTGTTTTTTACAAATATCACACAAACCAGATTGTTGTTATATTGTTGTTATATCCATTAGGGATGGGAATTATAAGGGCGCTGATCTTTGTTTATGAGTGGTTAATCAAAACTGGCATATATTTTACTTGCTAAAATATTTGTTGGCTAAACGTAACTGAGTGAGCATTGAAACAATGCTACAGAATGTTTCTCTGTCTCACAGACTCTTAAATGTGTTAATCTCTTTATCCTAACTAACAATAAAGATTCATGGTGTGAGAATCAATACCTTTCAACCAATGTCTTTTGTTTTTACAGAGGTTAACTGACGTGTTTCGACGATATGACACAGACCAGGACGGATGGATCCAGGTGTCATATGAACAGTATCTATCAATGGTCTTCAACGTGGTATAACACAAGCATGTCTGCACTCTCGTGCCAAATGTCCCTCCCCCTGCAGTCTTCCGGCTGATGACGCAACACTGCCCTCTACTGGAGGGTGCGGGATGGAACTTTTATGACTTTAATTCTGTCTGTCTGTTAGTCCTCATATCATTATTTCTTTACGACGTTAACCATATTATTATTATTATTATTGTAAGAATCTATGAATATCACTTTCGCTGTCTCCGTGTTTAAGGAATGTCAACATTGTGAAAAACATATTAAGACCAGTTGCATGCTTTCTTATAAACCTCCTTAATGTCGAAGCATGAACTAATGTTTCTTTTTTGGCTGAACTTAATTCATGTTTACAAAAAATACTGTGAGAGCAGGTTGTGTTTCGCCATTAAAGATCCATTTTTGGATTGACTGTCAGCTACATCATATATTTGTAAAGAATTATATTTTTAATCTGCACAGTAGCGTAACAAATTCGACCTTTTATTTTAGGAAGGAGGTACATATGTTTTGTATGCCTTTTTCATGCATGATGCCTTATACCTGTAAAAATATCAAAATGATCTGTTTTATTAAAAACTGGAAAATGTTGTCACACCCTGAAATCATTCATTTCTATTTGCATTTTTCATAAATGGTCTATATTTTTAAAGTTTGGTATATTATACCAGTGCCATTATATGGTTCTCATCACACAAACGGCATGAGCAATTGTTTTGCATGAATCAATATACGAATGGCGTTAAAACGTGACTACCGAAAATGTAAATCGTTATTTGAGAATGATGTCGCATGTACAGCGGTAGGTGTCAGTCAAAGTCCAGCATTAATTATTTAAGTATTAAGCCGCACTATTCATTAGGTGAATCTTAACAATGAACATCCTGTACTTGACAGATTGAAATTCTTTAGTAATCGTAAAAAATCTTGTTTGTTTTATTGTTTGCATTACTATTCAAAACTACCATTCGAATCAAGATTAATTTAAACAATAAACACAACTATGTCCTTAATAACAGCCAACCAAAGATTTGTTTGAAAAATATGTAGATATTTTTGAATAATTGAGAACATGTATTAAAACACTAAATTATTTTCAAGTATGTAAAACATACTGAATGGTTTCAATATGCCTAAAATATTTAGATCAACAAAAATGCAGAAAGTTATTTAAACATATCCAGTTCGTTTAGTTATTACGTAATAATAACATTTAATTACTTATGCAGGAACAACAGTGTTCTTCATTATTGTGTGCTTGTAAATCACATGATCTTTTGGGACGTGGCCATTTTCAGGATATATAAACGCCACCTGAGCTTTCGTTGCTGGATGAAAGATTTGCACAAGTGAAAACATAGGGTAATGTAAGTAAACATATTACGTAATTTGGTCATATTTTAATTTAAAAACGTAATTAAAATTTAATAAATAATAATATATTTGAAAGTATTTAAAATATATTTTAAAATTTAATTTAATGTAATTTGCTATAGCAATGAAGGCAGAGGAACTATGTATGTCAAAATAAGCTTTGCATAAACTTAAAGCTTTTATCTGGCAGATTATATGTCATAAAATTCAAACAAGTATATAATCCATCTAAAATAAACTTTCTAAAATAGAGATCTAAAAGAGAGATCTCTCTGTTGTTAAAAATTAACATAAGTATGTTTTTTAGCAACCCATTTCAAGGTTAACTTGAAGACTTTAATTTTCACTTAATCAGCTGGAAACATGGAAAATCCTAATCAAGTCACTGAAACGTAAGTAATCACAGTGTCATTTTACTGTAAAAATGTGTAAAGGTTTTAAAAGACATTAAAGTGAGTAAAAGGTAACTGAATTTCAATTTGTGATAAAAATACAAACACAAGAAGTTAGATTATATATTAGATTATATTATTATATATTATTATTATATATTATATATTAGATATGTTTCTCTAAGTTTCATTTTTACTTTCTATTATAAATTAAAGGTACTGATTTGGCAAAACATATATAATAATTCATTAATCCAAGCAAGACTGGCAAAAAAGACATAATACAGACTTCAAAGTCACATTAAACGTATCAAAGTTTTACATGAAAGTAGATGCATGTTTTAAATTGATACTTTAGGTGCTAAAGTAATGTTCAATTAGCATAAAATGAGCAGTTTTCCCATCAGTTTGACAGAGAATTTAACAAAAAAACACAAATGTGTGATCAATAATCATTTGGCACCAACATTAGATTTTCTGTAGATTTTAAGAGATTCTTATGAAATAGATCATCTATGTACTTTCACTATGTACTTTCACCAATATAAATAGTAATGTAATTTAATACAATTAAAAATCATTTTAAGATTAATTTTACAGTATTATCAAACAATGCATGATGGATGGAAATTATTTTTGTAGGCCTGAAAAGTTACCCATTACATTGACAAAGGAAATTCTTAAAAACAGTAAATCAATAGATGGACCCACTACAAGATATATACTCAACACAACAAGGATAACTGATGGAGAATTACTGAGAAAAGAGAGAATTGGAGAAAAGAATGATAAACCTCATAAAGTCATACTGATGGTAGGAGAAACAGGAACAGGGAAGACCACCCTCATCAATGCAATGATTAATTATATCATGGGTGTCAGATGGGAACACAAAATCTGGCTGGAGGTGGTTGAGATATCAGATAACCAGTCTAAGTCTCAGACAGTAGCAGTCACAGTTTATAAGGTTTATGCACAGGACAGTCCATTCTCTCTCAAAATTATTGACACAACTGGATTTGGTGACACACAAAGCCATGATAAAGATGCACAAATTGCTGAAGGTTTACAGCAGTTGTTCAGATCTGAGGATGGGATTCATGAAATTCATGCTGTGTGTTTAGTGTTGAAGGCCTCAGATATTCATCTCCATGAGAGACAGCAGTATGTTCTGGATGAAATTCTTTCACTATTTGGCAAGGATATAGAAAAATATATCTTACTGCTCTTCACATACAGTAATACAAAAAAACTCCCAGCAAAGACCCTGAATTTCATTAAAGACTCTGGAATTAAATATGCAAAAAAGAATAATGAGCCTATTTGTTTTCAGTTTGATATCTGTCAGAGTGAGTGTTCTGATGAGGAAGACAGAGAGAGTTTCAACTATCATGGGATCGTGGGATTGAAAACTTCAAGCGGTTCTTTGATTATCTGAATGGAATCAGTCCAATCAGTGTAAATATGACTGAAAATGACTGAAAATGTAGTTTATTCTTTACTGAGAATAAACTACTTCTTGACTTCTTACACTATTTGATGTAGAAAAGTTTAATGTAGAAAAAGTTTGATGTAGAAAGTTTTGGGACATGACTTCAATGCTGAAAAGACCCAGGAGCTCACATACACAAATAGATGTTTATATATATATATATATATATATATATATATATATACAGTATATGATTCTATGAAGATACTATACATATATATATGATTTCCTGTAAATCACATGATCTGTGTGTGTTGTGATTTATCTGGCTGATCTTGTTATATGAGAACTGTCAAAAAGAAAGATTTTAAACAACAATTGTTTAAAATTAATCAGGTAAATACATTTTGCACATTTTCCCTCTATTGTTTTTTGTTCTTTGTTTGGTTTAATAGCAGAAGTAGGTTCCATTCCTGCAAGTAAATTTCCCGCAGATAAAATCATCGGTGTTGTTCCTATATTAGAGGACAGTTCCAATGGCAGTAAACAATGGCTTTGAATAACTGTATTTATTAATAAACAACATGTTTACAGTACTAAAGAATTGAATCTTATTTTGTCTAAAAATGAGCATTCATCTGAAGTTGAAAAATTCTTTAAAATTCAGGTGTGTTGTTCTAGTTCACATGATATTCACTATTAACTTAATGTTGTTCTTGTACCTCTTCTTGTATCTTTTATCTGAAACAGCGAACATTTTAAAAGCCTATCAGGTTCATTCATTTGAATTAATGCATTAACTTTAATGCAGGTTTTTGTACATTGCTCAGTAAGGTATCGCTTACTAAATGCTACACCAATTGGTAACAAATGTATGCAAAAATAATGTTATCAACCATAACTTGTTTAAAATAACCAATTCATTTGTTGTTTATTTAAAACACAAAGTAATGCTTGTTTTTTTTTTTTTTCATTTTTACATGTCTTAAATATTTAATTTACCTCAAACTCACCTTTTTATAATTGTGTGCCATATACAATTTCCCATACAAACTTGTGTTGTTAGGAAAGTTCTGTGGTGGTTGAGGTTGCTAAGTAGTGTTTTGGGAAATTATCCAATCAAATCTGCAGTTATGTCAGAGAGACTTTAGCCACATAGTACAACTTTTATAACAGGTTTAACAACTGTTAACAAAGCCAACTTTTATGATACACAAATCACAAAGAAAGCTACTTTTGTGCATGTTTACACAAATCACAAAAATACAACATTTAAATCTTTCTCACTTTTTGTCTCACTTTCTCACTTATTGTGATCATTTTGAATAATGATCACAATACCTTTTAGAAAATGGCTGCAAATCTGTCACGACTGGTTCCAAAATCTAAACAGATATCAGCACAGTGTAACAGAACTGAGAAGTCAGATTCACAATGTACACTGTTGTACACATGTCTCCTCCAACCAAACCTCACAGTACCAGATAACAAGACCAACAAGATAAACCACAACACACACAGGTCATGTGATTTACAGGAAAACCTTCTCCTGACAGAAATTACTTTTGTTATAGTGGCACACAATGAGGGCAAAATATCTTATCTGTTTAGATAGAGATAGAAATAAAAAAGT